>JAFMOC010000272.1:100000-350000 GCA_019802505.1 Corydoras sp. C115
TCTTTTATTTGCTCATTGAGAGATAATATCAGCAAGGGACAAAAATATAGGTTTTTTTAGGTATAGGATCTAAATGGATTGACTTAAGCTGTAGCCTTAAGATCAATCTGTCTTTGAAGTCATTCAAATTGTGAGTGTATTAGATGCTCGTCTTCCTCGTCGCCGGCTGGGTACTATGATCAGAACAAGTCGTAATCTGCATATAGATTTCAAACGCGCACGGCTCGGCTTTGAAGCTCGCTCGGTTAGAGGGCCACTGTCAAAGTAACAGGCTGTAGGGTTGAGACAAAAGGCGGACAGAGTGATTGAAACGCAAGGCGCACAAGTTATGGCAGAGCTGTTGTGTTGTTTCAGAGAACCCCAGGGAGGGGCTATGACATTGAAGACGGGTTAAGTCCTGTTTTACATTCAAGTGGCAGGCCCCAGTTCATTAGTGTGAGGATCATTCCCTCTTGACGACTAAAGGAATTGCATACTAAAGAAGTGGAGTCGTTGGGTAGAAAAGGCGAACAACGTGCGCCTGTCTGTGTGTGTGTGTGTGTGTGTGTGTGTGTGTGTGTGTGTGTGTGTGTGTCCATTTTATTGAAGAACATGTGCTGTGGTCATTTCTTAAATCGTCCAATTGTCCTTATAACCAGATTGTACGGTCATTTTGCTTTCAAAGTTCCAAATGATTCCTTCTCATGTTCTTTTTATTCTCAGGACCGGGCTAGAGCTCCACATCTCCTTTTATGGACTCAGGTCAGGTACGGCGGGGAGTGTGAGGTCTGGCCCGAATGCGTGTTTGGGTGCTTTGCCCTTTAGCCATGTGACGGCCTCTGCAGACGTTCTGCATGTCAAACAGAGCTGCGCAGTCGGAGGAAGTCGGGGAGGGGGTGAAAAAAGAGTGAGAGATAGAAGAAGACAAGCCTGCGGGTCCAAGTGCTGCACTGAGACACGCCCAGAATCAGTAACGAACCAACTGCACCAAAAGCCCAAGGCGAAAGGGGTGAGAATTAAAGCAACTTTTAATCCAAGAAACGAGGTTCGTTCGGTTTAATTAAAGTCTGGCAGCTGGAATTAAGGCCGACAGCCTGATGGATGCCACTGATAACGGTGCGATCCAGTTTAAATAGCTGGGGATGAGCTCGGCCTGTTGGTCCTCAAGTTTCCCTCCGCAGTCCAAAAACATGGAAAGGTGAATTGGCTGCTCTAATTTGCCCCTATCTAATCACTCTCATATAGTGTGTATATTGTGTATGCATGTGTGTGTGTGTGTGTGTGTGTGTGTGTGAGTGTGTAAGTGAGTGTGTGCCCAGTGATAGATTGGCATCCTGTCCTGGGTCTATCTGCCCAGCACCCAAAACATTCTCCCCTAGATGGGCATGGAGAACCCCCCCCACCCTAGTATAAACTTAACAGAAGTTAATGACATAAGGTAAATTGAATGCTGTTAATTACCCCATATAGTGTGTGTGTGTGTGTATGTGTGTGCACCCAGTGATAGATTGTAAACCCTGTCCTGAATTAAGTGAACAGAATGAGATAATGAGGTGTAGGTTCTAATAGCAATGCCCCCAAAGTTAGAAACTTCAATCAAAGATTTTTACATTCATCCATTATCTTCAGCTTTATCCTCTACTGGGGGGGGGGGGGTTCCCCATGCCCCATGCCCATCCAGGGGAGAACGTTTCGGCCGCTGGGCAGATACACCCAGGACAGGACACCAATCTATCGGTGGACACACACTCACTCACACAGACACACTATATGGGGCAATTTGGAGAACTCAATTGACTTGATCCATGTTTTTGGACTGTGGGAGGAAACCGGAGAACCCGGAGGAAACCCACAAGGACACGGGGAGAACATGGAAACTGATTGGAAAAAGATTGGGATTCGAACTGGGAATCCCTAGAGCTGAACATGCCAACCACTAAGCCTCAGTGCCTCCCGTCATCCATCCATCCATTATCTTCCGCTTCATCCTCTATTAGGGTTTGGGGGGGGGGTTCCCCATGCCCATCCAGGGAGAACATTTCGGGCGCTGGGCAGATACACCCAGGACAGGGCACCAATCTATCACTGGACACACACTTACTCACACTATATGGGGCAATTTGGAGAATTCAATTGACCTTGTTTTTGGACTGTGGGAGGAAACCTGGAGGAAACCCACACAGACACGGGGAGAGCATGCAACATGGAAACTCCACCCAGATTGGGATTCGAACCAGGAATCCCTTAGCGCTGAGAGGAGAACATGCCAACCACTAAGCCACCATGCCGTCCGTCATTTCTTTTACAATTTAATTGAATTTTAGACCATTTAGAGAACTTTTTGCAGATTGTGACCAAAAGGTGACCGATTTGTCCTGAAGTCGCTCTCAATTACTGTGCAATTATTTGATTCTGTTCTCCGTCCACTGTGTGCACAATCTGAAGATGGTTTTGGATGAGACAAGCACCTTAACAAAGCAGCAGAGAGGAACATCTGAGTACCAGGTGGAACATGGTGTGCTGCAGGGTTCCAGGAGCTGCGGGAATTACATTCACATTGTCATTTAGCAAAGACTTTCATCCAGATAACAGAACACGTCATCAGTTAAGGAGGAACCCGTTACAATGTAGTAGAATCAATCCAGAACATCGAATTATTTAATCTGGCTTTATTCCTAGATTTTACCTTCCCACGTTTAATTATTTTAAAGTGGAAGAGTCGGGGTGTACCTGAAAAAAAACGTTACGTCGAGGCAAGAGGGGCTGATCCAGACCCAAGGCAGATACACCCAGGACAGGACGCCAATCCATCGCTGGACACACACTAACTCACACAGACACACTCTATATGGGGCAATTTGGAGAATGCAATTGAACTTGCATGCCAACCACTATGCCACCATGCCGCCCTATATATATATATATATATTATTTATAATATAGATATTACTTTTGGCATGGTGGCATGTGGTTCTCCTCTCAGCACTAGGGATTCCCGGTTCGAATCCCAACCCATGTTCTCCCCGTGTCTGCGTGGGTTTCCTCCGGGTTCTCCAGTTTCCTCCCACAGTCCAAAAACATGGATCAAGTTCAATTGAGTTCTCCAAATTGTCCCATATAGAGTGTGTCTGTGTGAGTGAGTGTGTGCCCAGTGATAGATTGACGTCCTGTCCTGGGTGTATCTGCCCAGCACCCGAAACGTTCTCCCCTGGATGGTCATGGGGAACCCCACCGCGACCCTAATAGAGGATAAAGAGGAAGATAATGAAAATGAAAAATATTACTTTTGAACTGAGAAACATTGTCATTATCTTTTCTTTAAGCTTTCTACCATTAGAGGGCGCCACAGTGAAGCAGCCAAGATAATAGGATAAGCTGCTTGATGATGGAGTCTAATATATGTGTTAATGTCTAACTGAAGTCCAGCTGGAGATGAAACAAGGTGCAAACAAGAACCAAACAACCACTGACAAGCTTCCCGGGCCTAATTTGCAATCCTTTGTTGATTTCTAGCCAAAAAATTGTCAGTCTACTGTAAATGGAAGCCATTTCTTTCTTATTTTTGAAGTTCCCTCCCCTCTTTCGTCTTCCCCCCCCCCCCCTTTTTTTCCTCATTTATTTGTATTTATTCTATTTTATTTAGTTATTTTATTATTATTATTATTGATTTTTTATTGATTTTGTGATTTTGATTATTATTGAACATTATTATGTAAACAATATTATTTGCATTTTTATTAGTATCTAGTTTTTTTTTTACTAGGTGTTTTGTCTTGAGGAGAAAAATGGGGTAAAAGAAATTTTGGTACTACTTTCAATATTTGTATCACGACTTCTCAATAAAAAAATATTTAAAAAAATAAAATTGTCAGTCAGTAATTGAAATTGGCATTTAAAAGACCACGTTTATTTCGATCTAAACCAAAAGTATGTGATGTCATTATATTTGGTACATTGCAGATTGTTTTCAAATAAATAGAAGTGAATTCATGCAAAGCCGGTCACATTGCTAACTCTCAAATAAAGATCGTCTTTATTTTGACTTAGTTACTAATGCAGTGTAAATTTTTCTGTTTAGGAGAGCGGGGTTAAACATACAGTACCAGTCCAACGTTTGGACTCGTCCCCTTTTTGCTCCATGCTCTATTTCCTATATAGATCATATAGATGGACTTTGTAGTTTTATAATTCCAGACTGTAGTCCATTTGTGTTCTTTGTTCTGTTAGGTTCTCTGTTGGTTCCCTGTTCTCTATTGGTCAGGTGTAGTTTGGGTGGTGGATTGTTTATTGTCAGTTCTGCAGTGACACTGATGTGGTGAGGGGGTTCTAGTGCAGCAGTGCTGCTGGAGGTTCATTTCTCCACCTCAGTCACACTGCTGGGATAGGACTAATGCCCCCACCAAATAACCCCTGCTCTATTGGGGTTCTGACCATTAGAACAGAGTAAAGGTGACGTACACAGTATGTACTGAACCCAAAACAGATGGACTACAGTCTGGAATTGGAGAACACAAAGTCCATCTTTACAGGAATCTGATCAAATAGAGGTTAAAAAGGAGGCGTGTCCAAACTTATGATTGGTACTACATGTATCTGTCCCCTTCCTAAAAACGTTCCAGTCTTGCCATTAGTCCCAATGTTAAGTTTATTTGTCATTTGTGGATTTGCGTGGGGAACTACGGGAATTGGCTGCCATGAAACAAAAGAACTTTTTTCAAATATTAAAAAAAATAATAATAAAAATGTCTGTCGGTTTGTTTACATTTACAGAGAACCGCACAAACTACACACCGAAACATACGTTGCTTTCGATACAAATTTCAAGTGTTTATAGATTTCGACGTCTACATTATTAATCCACACTCTCGAACCGTCCTCATGCCTCTGATCCTTACACATTCCAGTTTAAACTATTCAGTCCAGCATTCATTCGCTGCAAAACGTGACCTTTCTATCAGGATTTTTGAATAATTTGGGATATTGGATGCACACCGCGAGCCTGCGTTACTTCTCCTGGCCTCGGCTGTTTGAGTATCGGCGGTCTCGCCTCGCTCTACAGTTTGCGCATTCATCGCTCTCATCACCAGCGTCCTGGTCCTCGTCGTCTTCGTCGTCTCGGATGATCTCTACTTCGAGTCGGCCAATATAAAGTGATACAGCACACAGCCAGAAGAGGGCAGCGCTGGAAACCACAATGGTATGAAGCAACAGTGCTGGGAAAGACAGCAGCATTATTCTTCTGAGGGACAGCAGACTGGTGACGTAGGATGCACTTCCGAATGATACACAGACTCCACCGAGAATAAAAAACGCTGAAAAGAAATAAAATGGAGAACAGGTTAGTGCATTAGGGATTCCCAGTTCGAATCCCCATCTGGGTGGAGTTTCCATGTTCTCCCCGTGTCCGCGTGGGTTTCCTCCGGGTTCTCCGGTTTCCTCCCACAGTCCAAAAACATGGATCAAGTCAATTGGATTCTGCAAATTGCCCCATATAGAGTGTGTTTGTGTGAGTGAGTGATGGATTGGCGTCCTGTCCTGGGTGTATCTGCCCAGCGTCAGAAACGTTCTCCCCTGGATGGGCATGGGGAACCCCCCCGCGACCCTAATAGAGGATAAAGCAGAAGATAATGAATGAATGACAAAAGGTTAGTGCATTTATAGAACTCCAATACACATAAATCATTACAAGAACGCTTTAGACACGTCTTCTTTTTGCTCCACTTATTGTCCATGTTCTCAGTTCCACATTCTGTAAAGATGGACTTTGTAGTTCTCCAATTCCAGACTGTAGTCCATCTGTTTGGGTTCTACAGTACATACTGTGTACGTCCCCTTTACTCTGTTCTAATGGTCAGAACCCAATAGAACCACCACAGAGCAGGGGTTATTTGGTGGGTGCATTATTCCTATCCCAGCAGTGTCTCTGAGGTGGAGAAATGAAACTACAACAGCACTCTAGTGTCACTGCAGAACCAACAATAAACAATCCACCACCCAAATTACACCTGACCAATAGAGAACAGAGAACCAACAGGGGACTAACAGAACAAAGATAATAGATGGACTGTAATTGTAAAACTATAAAGTCCATCTACATGGCAAATGACTGCATGGTAGCTCTGTGGTAAGGGTTTTGGGCTCTCAATCTGAAGGTTGTGGGTTCAAACCCCAGGTCCACTGAAGTTACCAATGTGGGTCCTTGAGTAAGACCCTTAACCCTCATTGCTCCAGGGATGCTGTATCAACTCAATACTCATTACAAGACCAAATGTAATGTAATGTAAATGTAAATGACCTTGAAGAACAGGGGTGTGTACAAACTTCTTGTACTCTACATTAGTGGAAGTTCCAAACGTGATCATTTGGAACGTTTTGAGTGGAATGACGTACCATATCCTGCCTCTCTCCCCACATCACTCTGCACAAAGGCAATGACTCCAATCCCAGTAGCCAGCATACCATTTCGAAACCAGGACAGAAACCCTGTAACATTAAGATAACCAAACTCAAACACTGCTGGAGAAAGAAAAGGAAAAGCTATAGACAGTGATTTTGTTAACTATTGTTTAGGATGTTATATACAATATATACTGTGAACCGCATTGATAGATTTTATACTTTATTATTACACATGAATCATACACAGCATTGGAAACATCTCTCACCTGTTTCGTGTGATTTCCTCAGCATCTATAGGAAACGGAATAAAACCAAAAAAGCTTTAAGAATATCAATAATAGATAATTATATAAATACAGTAAATATCCTGTTCATGTGCACCTACTTCATCTCTATTGGTTGGGCGAGTTCTGCAGTGCTGATTAATACGGAACCATTTGTTGTTAAAATTTAAATATAAAAACCTGAGGGATCATTACTGACAGTATTTATTTATCTCATTATCTATCCATCCAACCATTATCTTTATTATTGTCGGTTCTGCAGTGACACTGATGTAGTGAGGGGGTTCTAGTGCAGCATTTCTCCACCTCAGTGACACTGCTGGGATAGGACTAACGCCCCCACCAAATAACCCCTGCTCTGTGGTGGTACTATTGGGGTTCTGACCATTAGAACAGAGTAAAGGGGGAGTACACAGTATGTACTGTAGAACCCAAACAGATGGACTACAGTCTGGAATTGGAGAACTACAAAGTCCATCGCTACTCTAACTGAGAACATGGACAAAGTGGAGCGAATGTTTGCCCGGTGCTGGCTGTTCTCCGTCCATCAGTGATAATAAGGTGATACCAATGGGTCTGATTCACTGACAGCAGTAAAGCACATCACCACCATCTCAATACCGACTGCACTGTCATTAAAGAACACCTGATCATCAGAGAACAGAGGAACGGGAACTAACAAAGTATGCAGGGAAACAGATAGACTACAGAATGTCATTGTAGAACTACAAAGTCCATCTATATGATCAGTAGAGCTAAAAAAATGGGCTGTGAACACACTCTAAACACACTCTATATGGGGCAATTTGGAGAATTCAAATGACCTTGGTACATGTTTTTGGACTGTGGTCTGTAAAAATGGACTTTGTAGTTCTCTAATCCCATTTTGTAGTCCATCTGTTTGGGTTCTACAGTACATACTGTGTACGTCCCCTTTACTCTGTTCTAATGGTCAGAACCCCAATAGAACCACCACAGAGCAGGGATTATTGGGTTGGTGCATTAGTCCTATCCCAGCAGTGTGACTGAGGTGGAGAAATGAAACTCCAGCAGCACTGCTGCACTAGAACCCCCTCACCACATCAGTGTCACTGCAGAACCGACAATAAACAATCCACCACCCAAACTACACCTGTTCTGTGATGCTCCTGACCAATAGACAAACCGGGGAACCTGGAGGAAACCCACGCGGACACGGGGAGAACATGGAAACTCCACCCAGATTGGGATTCGAACCGGGAATCCCTAGAGCTGAGAGGAGAACATGCTAAACCACTAAGCCACCGTGCCACCAAATGAAATAACAATATATCTCTCGCTTTATCTTCTATTAGGGTCGGGGGGGGGGGGGGTTCTCCATGTCCATTCAGGGGAGAACGTTTCGGGCGCTGGACAGATACACCCAGGACAGGGGGGCAATCTATCACTGGACACTCACTCACTCACACATACACACTCTATATGGGGCAATTTGGAGAACTCAATTGTGACTTGATCCATGTTTTTGGACTGTGGGAGGAAACCGGAGAACCCGGAAGAAACCCACGTGGACACGGGGAGAACATGGAAACTCCACCCAGATGGGGATTCGAACCGGGAATCCCTAGCGCTGAGAGGAGAACATGCTAAAGACTAAAACACCGTGCCGCCCAGCGAAATAACAATAAATTAAATATTTAAATTAGTTATTAAGTGAAAACAACATTAAAAGCCGGTTACCAGAGCGTCCGCCTTGTCCAGTTCGGTTAAATGCTGCTCCGGTAACCGGCTTTTGCCCCAGGCTCCTTTCTCCCCCTGCAGCCGCCTCGGGGCTCCGTGAAGTCGGCGGGCGGGAAGGAAACGACCGCGGCTCGGGATGAGCACCCCGCGCTGCCCGCCGTTCCTCAGAGCGGCGGGGCATAAGGGCAGAACAGACCTGGATAACTGCCTCCATGTCAGCCAGCTCAGGGACGCCATGGTTCCTCTGAGCCGAACCAAAATACAACCTTTGTGTAACCTTTACTCTTTCACCCCTGATAACGTTCCACACAGCGCCATCTACAGGTGAGACGTACGCATTGCATCTACAGGAGCGTGGCGCTAGTGATGGGAAGTTCGGATCTTTTCAGAGAGCCGGCTCCCAAACGACTCTTAATGAATATGAATTAGTGATGGGCATTCGTTTGGCTCGGCTCTCTAAAAAGAGCCGGCTCTTTCGGCTTCCAAGTGGGAAATGTACTTTAGTTTAACTTCAATTTAAAATAATCGAATCGTAACTGCATTTAATTTGCATTTACTTCGATTATTTATAATTATGTATTTACATATTGTCAAGTTGGGTGGCACGGTGGCTTAGTGGTTAGCATGTTCTCCTCTGAGCGCTAGGGATTCCCGGTTCGAATCCCCATCTGGGTGGAGTTTCCATGTTCTCCCCGTGTCCGTGTGGGTTTCCTCCGGGTTCTCCGGTTTCCTCCCACAGTCCAAAAACTTGGATCAAGTCAATTGAATTCTCCAAATTGCCCCATATAGAGTGTGTTTGTGTGAATGAGTGTGTGTCCAGTGATAGATTGGTGTCCTGTCCTGGGTGTATCTGCCCAGCACCCGAAACGTTCTCCCCTGGATGGGCATGGGGAACCCCCCCCCACACACACAGCGCCCTAATAACCCTAATATAGGATAAAGCGGAAGATAATGGACGTTATTATAACGGGCGGCACAGTGGCTTAGTAGTTTAACATGTTCTCCTCTCAGCGCTAGGGATTCCCGGTTTGAATCCCCATCTGGGTGGATTTTCCATGTTCTCCCCGTGTCTGCGTGGGTTTCCTCCGGGTTCTCCGGTTTCCTCCCACAGTCCAAAAACATGTATCAAGTCAATTGGATTCTCAAAATTGCCCCATATAGAGTGTGTGTGTGCCCAGCGATGGATTGGCGCCCTGTCCTGGGTGTATCTGCCCAGCACCCGAAATGTTCTCCCCTGGATGGGCATGGAGAACCCCCCCGCGACCCTAATAGAGGATAAAGCAGAAGATAATGAATGTTTAACTGTATTTCTCAAATGCTAATTCTCAAAATAGCCACAAGATGTCGCTAGCTCACCATAACAAGTATAAAGCCAAACTCTAGCTGGTATAATTCGTGCCTCAACATTGTTGCCAGATTTACAGAACATCCCCAAAAAGGGTGTTTATTATACTGCAATTTAAAGCTTACTGCAAGCAGGACAAACATAATGGATCATGTGGTATTTTCACTTTGTAGTAATATAAACATATAAACATTTATTATGATCACAAATTATTATAACCATATGTTATTATAACGGGTGGCTTAGTGGTTGGCATGTTCTCCTCTCAGCACTAGGGATTCCCGGTTTGAATCCCCATCTCGGTGGAGTTTCCATGTTCTCCCCGTGTCCGTGTGGGTTTCCTCCGGGTTCTTCGGTTTTCTCCCACAGCCCAAAAACATGGATCAAGGTCAATTGAATTCTCCAAATTGCCCCATATAGAGTGTGTTTGTGTGAATGAGTGTGTGTCCAGTGATAGATTGGTGTCCTGTCCTGGGTGTATCTGCCCAGCACCCGAAACGTTCTCCCCTGGATGGGCATGGGGAACCCCCCCCCACACACACAGCGCCCTAATAACCCTAATATAGGATAAAGCGGAAGATAATGGACGTTATTATAACGGGCGGCACAGTGGCTTAGTAGTTTAACATGTTCTCCTCTCAGCGCTAGGGATTCCCGGTTTGAATCCCCATCTGGGTGGATTTTCCATGTTTTCCCCGTGTCCGTGTGGGTTTCCTCCGGGTTCTCCGGTTTCCTCCCACAGTCCAAAAACATGGATCAAGTCAATTGAGTTCTCTAAATTGCCCCATATAGAGTGTATGTGTGTGAGTGTGTGTGTGCCCAGTGATAGATTGGCGTCCTGTCCTGGGTGTATCTGCCCAGCGCCTGAAACGTCTCCCCTGTATGAGCATGGGGAACCCCACCGCGACCCTAATAGAGGATAAAGCGGAAGATGGATGGATAATGGATGTTATTATAACCTTGTAACTCATCCACACTCACTGCTCTGTAAAATAAAATAAAATATATAACTGCATGTGATATATACTAAAAAAATCTGAATGAATTGAAGCCACAGTGTGTGTACGTGTGTGTGTGTGTGTGTGTGTGTGTGTGTGTGTGTGTGTGTGTGTGTGTGTGTGTGTGTATAGGTCAAATGTGTTGCAGGCCCACTCACAGCAGACGAGACTAATGTTTCTATTTTTTGTTAACACCTATATAATATAAGGATCAGCATCATAAAGCCAGTGCTTGTGTGAAGAGCTTTCCTCAGACTTCTCCAGAACAAAAGAAAAGCATCTGCCAGAAGATCCAGGATGTTGAAGAGTGGGTGATAGTTTAGTCAGAAGATCCGCCGAAAGATCCACAACTACTACAAAAGTGACAGATGTGCAGTATCTACATAAACAACATAAAATCCATCCATTCATGATCTTCCACTTTATCCTCTATTAGGGTCGTAGGGGGGTTCCCCATGCCCATCCAGGGGAGAACGTCTCGGGCGCTGGGCAGATACACCCAGGACAAGACACCAATCTATCACTGGACACACACTCACTCACACAGACACACTCTATATGGGGCAATTTGGAGAACTCATTTGACCTTGATCCATGTTTTTGGACTGTGGGAGGAAACCGGAGAACCCGGAGGAAACCCACGCGGACATGGGGAGAACATGGAAACTCCACCCAGATGGGGATTCGAACCGGCTTTACAGTAAGTGGAACTAAGAACATGGACTAAAAGTGGAGCAAAAAAGGGGGCGTGGCCAAACTTTTGTCTGGTACTGTATGTTGCACTGATATCTTTGGACATTATTGTTTGACTTCATGGATTCACAGAAACAAACACACACACTATGGGGAGCAACCATCCATCCAACCATCCATCCATTATCTTCCGCTTTATCCTCTATTAGGGTCACAGTGGGGTTCCCCATGCCCATCCAGGGGAGAACATTTCGGGCGCTGGGCAGATACACCCAGGACAGGGGGGCAATATATTTCTGGGAACACACTCACTCACACAGTGTGTGTCCAGTGATAGATTGGTGGGGAAACTCTATATGGGGAAATTTGGAGAACTCAATTGACTTCATCCATGTTTTTGGACCGTGGGAGGAAACCGGAGAACCCGGAGGAAACCCACGCAGACACGGGGAGAACATGGAAACTCCACCCAGATGGGGATTTGAACCGGGAATCCCTAGTGCTGAGAGGAGAACGTGCTAAACCACTAAGCCACCGTGCCCGTGCCGCCTTATGACATAAAATAATAATGAGAATGATAAAGTAATGCACCGTGACTGATAATAATATCAGCTGCATGTTATTGTAGCTTATAAGGACTTTTTTAAACCTCTGAGGTGGTGGTTTTGAAAGCGAGTGAAGGGGCAAATACGTCGACTTGTTTGTTGACCTTTGTATTATTTGTATCAGTGTGTGTGTGTGTGTGTGTGTGTGTGTGTGTGTGTGTGTGTGTGTGTGTGAGACCCTGCATGTTAAAGGAAGTCTTTTGTGGAAACCGTGAAATTTCCTTTAAGCCTGCTCCACACCTCCCCAATCCTAACCCCCTCCTCCTCCTACCTATCTGATGGCTCCTTCGCGTGAGGAGCTCAAGGAATTCAGAAGTCAGGAATTGGTGGGAAAGCAGAGTATGTGTGTGGAGGAAAGGAGGCCACGCATCTGACGTGTACGGCTGCAGGAGTCCTATTCCACATTGTCATGCTGTACAAACAATCACGGTGCACGCAGGTCACCGTATTTTCCCCGAAGCTTATGACTTTATTCATGTACGTTTATTTTTGTACAGTATTATTCACTGAGAAGCGACATGGTGGTGCGGGGGGTAGTGCCCCCCACCTTACAGTAATCAAGTCCCTGGTTAAATTTAGAGTGGTTTGTATGTTCTCCATATGTTTGCGTGCAAACGACATCCACCTCAGTCATGAGAGAACAGTATGTGTGGACTGGAACCTTTATTAGGTCCAGCTACATTCATTCATTATCTTCTGCTTTATCCTCAATTAGGGTCGCGGGGGGTTCCCCATGTCCATCCAGGGGAGAACGTTTCGGGCGCTGGGCAGATACACCCAGGACAGGACGCCAATCTATCACTGGGCACACACTCACTCACACACACACACACACACACACTCTATATGGGGCAATTTGGAGAACTCAATTGACTTGATCCATGTTTTTGGACTGTGGGAGGAAACCGGAGAACCCGGAGGAAACCCACGCGGACACGGGGAGAACATGGAAACTCCACCCAGATGGGGATTCGAACCGGGAATCCCTAGTGCTGAGAGGAGAACATGCCAACATGCAAGCCCCTTTATTTTTATATGTATTTCAAATGTATTAAATGAAGCACTAAGGCGGCACGGTGGCTTACTGGTTGGCATGTTCTCCTCTCAGAACTAGGGATTCCCGGTTCGAATTGAGTTCTCCAAATTGCCCCCTTTAGTGCGTGTCTGTGTGTCCAGTGATAGATTGGCGCCCTGTCCTGGGTGTATCTGCCCAGTGCCAGAAACTTTCTCCCCTGGATGGGCATAGAGAACCCCCCCCCCCCCCCCGCGACCCTAATAGAGGATAAAGCAGAAGATAATGGATGGATGAAGCACTTTGTAGTTTCACCTTTAAGGACTTATCTGATTATTTTTGTATCTTGGGAGTCACCTTAATCTTGTGTTTGGTTTTGTTTCCACTATAAACGTGTAAACAAGGGCAGCACAGTGGTGTAGGGGTAGTTATAATGTTCACCTCTTAATGCTGGGTATCCAGGTTTAAATCCCAGTCTGGGTGGAGTCTCCATGTTCTCCCTGTGAGTCCGTGTGGGTTTCTCCAGGTTCCTCCCAGAATCTAAGAACATGGATTTAAGTAAATTGGATGCTCCAAAGTGCCCATATCTGAATTGCCCCTATATAGTGTGTGGGTGAGTGAGCATTGGCACCCTGTCCTGGGTGTATCTACCCAGTGCCCAAAACCGTCTCACCTGAATGGCAATGCCTCCCCTCAACTGGAACGAACAGATGTTGTTTAAATGCCTACAAAACTGCATTAAGTACTGAATTCTGGATTCCCAGCGATCCGCCCAGCGCCCAAAACGTTCTCCCCTGGATGGGCATGGGGAACCCCCCCCACAACCCTAGTAGAGGATAAAGCAGAAGATAATGGATGGATGGACGGATGGATGGATACCTCAAATCACAAAGAAAATCACATTTGTTGATGCATTGCCCTTATGCTGTTCCAGTCAAAGGTTTGGACACGCCCCCCTTCATGGTCTATTTCCTCCACTTACCATATAGATGGACTTTGTAGTTTTACAATTACAGACTATACTCCAGGTGGCTTAGTGGTTGGCATGTTCTCCTCTCAGCACTGGGGATTCCCGGTTCGAATCTCAATCTGGGTGGTGTTTCCATGTTCTCCCTGTGTCCACGTGGGTTTCCGATGGGTTCTCCAGTTTCCTCCCACAGTCCAAAAACATGGATTAAGGTCAATTGAGTTCTCCAAATTGCCCCATATAGAGTGTGTGTGTGTGTGAGTGAGTGTGTGACCAGTGATAGATTGGCGCCCTGTCCTGGGTGTATCTGCCCAGCGCCCGAAACGTTCTCCCCTGGATGGGCATGGGGAACCCCCCCCCCCACGACCCTAATAGAGGATCAAGCTGAGGATAATGGATGGATGGACTATAGTATATCTGTGTTCTTTGTTCTGTTAGTCCCCTGTTGGTTCTCTGTTCTCTATTGGTCAGGTGTAGTTTGGGTGGTGGATTGTTTATTGTCGGTTCTGCAGTGACACTGATGTGGTGAGGGGGTTCTAGTGCAGCATTTCTCCACCTCAATGACACTGCTGGGATAGGACTAATGCCCCCACCAAATAACCCCTGCTCTGTGGTGGTTCTATTGGGGTTCTGACCATTAGAACAGAGTAAAGGGGACGTACACAGTATGTACTGTAGAACCCAAACAGACAGATGGAAATTGGTTCATGTGGCGTTTAAATGCAGATCAACAAACATTAGTTCTTTAGTTTTTTATTTTGATGATGTCTGTGCTTTCTAACAAGACAAGGCCATTTTGTAAAGAGGAACATTTCAGGCAAAGTTTCTGGGGTCCCTGCATCCCGTTTGGACCCTCCTGCCGTTGTTGACTTCAGTACCAGCAGTCATAAGGTTCACCGTCCTTCAACATCGTCGGAACGCACCGACGAACACAAGTGCAGGAGGTCCTTGGTGTTTGTAGTGTGACCGTTTAGTCCACAGGTGGTCGCTCGGGGGTGGTCGCGCGTCTCGGGGGGGCGTTGCCTCCTCACCGAGGCGATGATATGCTCGGGACCGAGTGTGCGGGCATGTGTGTGTGTGTTGTCCTTCAGGTCCCTGTCTTCTTTAAGACAATGTGCTAACGTGAGTTGGAATCAGAAGCTCGGATTTAGTTCTATACAAAAACACTAGTACACAAAAGAGCTCTCTCAGAATCCAGTTCCACGGTTCCGTATAAGACTTCTCAACACAGTGGAGAAGAAAAAGAACGTCAAGCCTAATCCGACAGAGTCGGCGCTCCGTCCATCCGGAAGCCATCAGCAGCCAGTTCCCTCGTTGAAGTGAATTTCACCGTCAATGCCCGAAGACGTCATCCGGACGATTCGGCGGCGCTGACTCGGCGGCCGGGCCCGACTCTGCCAGGCTGCCCATGTAACGGGTTCTTCATATAACGGAACAAACAGGGAAGGACACTGTGCTGCCTGAGCTGAGGAGGATTTAGCTCTTATCTCTGAGTGACCGGCACTTCAACCCCCTTCTGTCCTGTAGCTGCGAAAACACAGACAGAAAATTAAGACGGAGTGATAGCATAGTGGTTAACCTGTTCACCTTTCAGCACTGGGGATCCGGGTTCGAATCCCAGTTTCCATGTTCTCACTGTGTCCACATGGGTTCTCTGGTCTCCTCCCACAGTTCAAAAACATGGATTTGAGGTAAATTGGTTGCTCTAAATTGCCCCATTATGTTGTGTGTGTGTGCCCAACAATGTACTGTATTGCCACCCTGTCCTGTATATATTTGTCCAGTGCCTGAGACGTTCTCCACTGGATGGGCATGGGGAACCCCCTTAAACCCTTAGTAGAGGGTACTTTGTAGAAAATAAAAAAAACACAAACAGAAAATAATCATGGCATGGTAGGGTAGTGGTTAACCTGTCCACCTTTCAGCACTGGGGATCCAGGTTCGAACCCCAATCTGAGTGGAGTTTCCATGTTCTCCTCGTGTCCACGTGGGTTCTCTGGTTTCCTCCCACAGTCCAAAAAAACATGGATGTGAGGTAAATTGGTTGCTCTAAATTGCCCCTTTATGTTGTGTGTGTGTGTATATGTGTGTGCGTGTGCGTGCCCAGCAATGTACTGTATTGCCAGCCTGTCCTGTATACATCTGCCCAGTGCCTGAGACGTTCTCCACTGGATGGGGAACCCCCCCTAAACCCTTAGTAGAGGATAAAGTGAAAGCGATAAGTTAATGTAGCTTGTACAAAATTTCAAAAATTCCCTAAACTTACCCAATCTGTACTTCTCCTTCGCCTCCGCCCGCTCTTTAGCATCGAAGTACCAGACGGTTATGGCATATCTGTGGATTTAAGAAAGATTATACAATTAAAGAACATAGGCATGTCATTCACACGCATTATAAAACGGGTAGTTCCGGTCTTTGAATCTGATTGGCTGAGCTGTTTGTCCAGCCATGACATCATTGACAGTAATGCACATCTCTGACCGCTTCACATACATATGGTTCGTTTTAAAAATAGAGTGAAGGAGATAATGTCTGAATCATCTCTGCATCACACTGCATCCTTACCAGACTAAACAAAGATGCTGCTACTATTACAGCTCACCAGCAAAGAAACGTGAGAACACAAAGGTGGTAGAACACAGAGGTGGTAGAACACAGAGGTGGTAGAGCATTCATTTAAATCGAGAACCATTAATGGAAATCTACAGAAATAAACAGATGCTTCACGTCGAGCCCAACGCCTATTTCCAGATTTATTCACAATAATATCTTATAATGCCTTATTACTTATAATAAAACGGGTAGTTCCGGTCCTTAAATCTCATTGGCTGAGCTGTTTGTACAGCTGTGACATATTTAACAATAACACACACCTCTGACATTTATATTCACATTCGTATCAATGCATGATATCCATCCATCATCTTTTGCTTATCCTCTTCAGGGGTCGCGGGGAGAATGTTTCGGGTGCTGGGCAGACACACCCAGGACAGGGGGCAATCCATCGCTGGGCACACACTCACACCCAGTGAGTATGTGACTCACTCACTCACACACACACACTCTATATGGGGCAATTTGGAGAATTCAATTGACCTTGATCCATGTTTTTTGGAATGTGGGAGGAAACCGGAGAACCCGGAGGAAACCCACACGGACACGGGGAAAACATGGAAACTCCACCCAGATGGGGATTCGAACCGGGAATCCCTAGAGCTGAGAGGAGAACATGCTAAACACTAAACCACCGTGCCATCAATGCATGATATCAATACAGTATTTATAAATCGTGTTCCAGCAGTGCTAGTGATTCCCGGTTCGAATCCCCATCTGGGTGGAGTTTCCATGTTCTCCCCGTGTCCTCGTGGGTTTCCTCCGGTTTCTCCGGTTTCCTCCCACAGTCCAAAAACATGGATCAAGTCAATTGAGTTCTCCAAATTGGCCCATATAGAGTGTGTGTGTGTGTGAGTGAGTGTGTGTCCAGTGATAGATTGCCCCCCTGTCCTGGGTGTATCTGCCCAGCGCCTGAAACGTTCTCCCCTGGATGGGCATGGGAACCCCCCCCCCCCCCCCCCGCGACCCTAATAGAGGATAAAGTGGAAGATAATGGATGGAGTATCATGTTCCATAAACGTCGATACAGATTAATATATGAATAATATATTAAAGAGTCTTTAATTCGTCCAGTAAGATTAAATCCCCCCATGTGGGGCTACAGGAGTTCCATGAACAGGGTTTACTTCTGGAGGAGCGCGAGACTAAACACGAGACGAGTCAGAAGAGTTCATTCAGAAGTGCTGTAGTAAACATGCCGACATAATCAAAAAAGAAGTCAGGGCTCGAGCAAACCGAGCTGAACTCCTCACACCCCGGAGATCCTCACATCTGTTTATTCCTGTCTGCTTCTCTCTGAACGTATGAACCACACTGAAGCAGCATTCTCTCAAACTCAGGAAGAAACCTACTTCCTGTGCCCTGCCTCACTTCCCCTCCAGTGTCAGTGTTTATACGTATAGGATTCACCTACTTTATTAACCACACACACACACACACACACACACACACGTTATAGAACAGTGTTCCAGAACCCTATTACTTTTAATTGGGAGCCATTGGGCAGCTCTGGACTTTGGTATAGATCATTCGGGGTTGAATGAGCAGGATATGAGCGTTTATTCGGAGAACGAAGCATGTGGGCGGGTGCAAAGAGCAGAACGGCAAACCGTCACGGGATACGAAGAGAGGTGTGAGCATGTGGGTGGAACGTCATGAAGCCATGATGTTAGAACCTGAGGGGTCGGGGACTAATGTGTAATTAATAAATAGAAACAGACATGTGCCTAATATAATACCACTGCTAACTGGACTTTATATTTTTATTTATTATATTTCAACGCAGGCGGCACGGTGGTTAGCATGTTCTCCTCTCAGCACTAGGGGTTCCCGGTTCGAATCCCCATCTGGGTGGAGTTTCCATGTTCTCCCTGTGTCCGCGTGGGTTTCTGACGGGTTCTCCGGTTTCCTCCCACAGTCCAAAAACATGGATCAATTGAATTCTCCAAATTGCCCCATATAGAGTGTGTCTGTGTGAGTGAGTGTGTGTCCAGTGATAGATTGGCGTCCTGTCCTGGGTGTATCTGCCCAGCGCCCGAAACGTTCTCCCCCCCCCCCCCCCCCCCCCCCCCCCCCCCCCCCCCCCCCCCCCCCCGTGACCCTAATAGAGGATAAAGTGGAAGATAATGGATGGAAAGATATTTCAGTGTTGGGGATCCAGTTTCAAATCCCAACCTGGGTGAAGTTTACACGTCCTCCCCATGTCCATGTGGTTTTTCACTGGGTTCTCCAGGTTCCGTCTGCAGTCCAAAAAACATGGATTCAAGGTCATTTGGCTGCTCTGAATTGCCCCTATATAGTGTGTGTGTGTGTGTGTGTATGTATACGTCTGTATCATTGAATATGTGCTCAGCGATGGATTGGTGTCCTGTCCTGAGTGTATTTGTACACTCACTCACACAGACACACTCTATATGGGGCAATTTGGAGAATTCAATTGACATTGATCCATGTTTTGGAAACTCCACCCAGATTGGGATTCGAACTAGGAATCCCTAGCGCCGAGAGGAGAACATGCCAACCACTAAGCCACCGTGCCGCCCACCATAACAATATTATTATTAATTATATGATATCAATTTTTTAATACAGGTATGTTAATAAACCCCACAACCAATCAACCCACACTTGAACTGAGGGGGTGGAGCTTCACCGAAGGATGTTGGTGTGCAAAACATGTTTAATATTTCTTGTGCTTCCTGCTTAGAAGGTCATTAAAAGGTCCTAAATCCCCAACTCACCGCGTGGCGTAGGACGGTTTGACCTCGTGAGGGTTGCGCCGGTCCGACCAGAAAATAAGCAGCCGGTCAAAGATCGGCTCGATGTTGGCGACGGCGTTTCTGCCCTCGGGAAAGAGCTGCAGCATGCCACCATGAACCTGAGGACAGGAGCGAAAACAAACACTCAGATGACGGGATAAGAAAAGACGACTACACAGGGGGACTTGAGAAAAACCAAATGATAGAAAACCAGATTTTGGGTTGGTTTGATTTTTGAAACTACAGATTGTGACAATAATCTGGACAAATTTAATAATCTGGACAAAGTTTTGAGCGTTACTATGTCAGATGGTATGTTTATAAAGTTTAGAACGTCTCATCTAACAGTCAGGCTGTAATAAATCAGAAAAACATCAACATCTTAATAACTTTTTAACACAGGGTTGGTTCCGAACGTTCTCACGGCAACCAAACCCGGTTCGCTTTTTATTTTTAGCAGGTGGATTTTCCAGAAGCGGGCTGCAAAAAGCCAAAGTAAGTGTCCAAACCTCACCTTGACATCCCAGTCCTTATTGAGATAATAGATGCAGGTTATACAGCGGCCGTCTCCGTTTGGATTATCGACGTGACGCACGTATCTAGTGCCGTTGCCGGGGTAACACGCTACCATACCCTACGGAGGACAACAAACAGAGAGATCATTCAATGTTGGCATCAGCACCCTGGAACCAAAATTATACAAAAGACCCAAATTGTTTTTAATTAGGTTTTTTCCCCCTTTATAATAAAACAGGTCAATCACAGTGATTAGTGGTTGGCATGTTCTCCTCTCTGCACGGGGAATCCAGGTTCGAATCCTGATCTGGGAGTTGTTTCCATGTTTCCATGTGGGTTTTCCAGAGTCCGAAAACATGGATTCAAGGTGAATTGGCTGCTTTAAATTGATTGTTTGCCCATTGATGGTTTGATGTTGTTGCCTATTGATCTGCCCGATGACCAAACTACCCCCCCACGGTTTCCGGTTTCCTCCCACAGACCAAAAACATGGATTTAAGGTGAACTGGCTATTCTACGGTTCCGGTTTCCGCCCATGGATTTAAGGTGAACTGGCTATTCTACATTGCCCTTATATAGTGTGTGTCTGTGTGAGTGAGTGTGGGGCCCAGCGATGGTTTGGCACCCTGTCCTTGGTGTATCTGCCCGACGGCCAAACTATCCTAGCCCCCCACGGCTTTCTTCCTACAGCCCAAAAACATGGATTCAAGGTGAACTGGCTATTCTACATTGCCCTTATATAGTGTGTGTCTGTGTGAGTGAGTGTGGGGCCCAGCGATGGTTTGGCACCCTGTCCTGGGTATATCAGCCAAACCCCCCCACCCCTCTCGGATGGGCATGGGGAACCCCACAGTCACAAAATAAGTCAGTCTAATGCACTGCACTCCATTTCGACCAAAGGGTGCAGAGACACAAACACACACATACTGCTCAGGACCCACCACATCAACCACCGCCCACATAGCAACCAACACACAACATACGAATCCTAAAACTATTAAGCACATTTTAGACATTAATTATTAAAGATTTTCCATAACTGTCTGCTTCTTGCTAACAGATAGGGATTGACTTACTGCCCCCCCTGCAATGTCAACTAAATAAATAACCCAGAACCAGACAGTCAGCAGGAGGTCCTCGAGCTTTAACTCCATCATAAGGTCGTGTCTGGGAAGCCGTATTAGTCTTTAAATAATGCAGACGAGATTAGTAAGCAGTCTGGCGCACTGCACTTCGTCCCAGCCCGAGGGGGCAAATGCACAAACACACACACGACATGTGAAAAAAAAACACACACAAGTAAACAATCAAGTCATTCATTTAAATCTACTTCCTAAAGATAATCATCTCGTTCCTCCAGTTTGAGTTCGGCGTTAGCGTCGAGACGGGCGGGATTTTTTCGAGCTATAGATGCGTTACTGTAAAAAAACCATAGTAACAATGTTTCCATTCTGCCGCGTTCTGTGCTTCACGTTAACCGATACATAACTTCACATGAGCCTACATCACATTATACATTAACCCATTGTTCTGATTGTAGCATATTACCATTCAAAAGTTTGGACACGCCCCCTTCTTGACCCATTGTGTAGTTCCTCTACTTATCATATAGATGGACTTTGTAGTTTTACAATTCCAGACTGTAGTCCATCTGTGTTCTTTGTTCTGTTAGTCCCATGTTGGTTCTCGGTTCTCTATTGGTCAGGACCATCACAGAACAGGTCTAATTTGGGTGGTGGATTGTGTATTGTCAGTTCTGCAGTGACACTGATGCTGCTGTAGTTTCATTCATTCATTCATTATCTCCGCTTTATCCTCTATTAGGGTCGCAGGGGGGGGTTCCCCATGCCCATCCAGGGGAGAACGTCTCGGGCGCTGGGCAGATACACCCAGGACAGGGGGGCAATCTATCGCTGGGTACACAATCACACACTCAAACACACTCTATATGGGGCAATTTAGAGATCTCAATTAACTTGATCCATGTTTTTGGACTGTGGGAGGAAACCAGAGAACCGGAGGAAACCCACGCCGACACAGGGAGAACATGGAAACTCCACCCAGATGGGGATTCGAACCGGAAATCCCTAGTGCTGAGAGGAGAACATGCTAAGCCACCGTGCCGCCCTGCTGTAGTTTTATTAAAAAAATTTATAATAAAATAAAAATTCTCATCTTCTTCTTTAAAATTAAAATTTAAATTATAACTTTAAAATAACGGTAATCGGGGTCCGTGACCCATAATTAATAATTAATTAATAATAAAATTTTCTTAAATCTTGAATTTAAACACCTCAGTGACACTGCTGGGATAGGACTAATGCCCCAACCAAATAACCCCTGCTCTGTGGTGGTTCTATTGGTGGTCCTGACCATTAGAACAGAATAAGGGGACATACACAGTATGTCAAACAGATGGACTACAGCCTGGAATTGGAGAACTACAAAGTCCATCTTTACAGTAAGTGGAACTGAGAACATGGACAATAAGTGGAGCAAACTTTTGTCTGGTACTGTATGTTGCACTGATATCTCTGGACATTATTTGTTTGACTGCATGGATTCACAGAAACAAACACATACTATGGGGGCAATTTAGAGCAACCAATTCCCCTTAAATCAATGTTTTTGGACTGAAAACCTACATGGACACAGAGAGAACGTGAAAACACACAGATGAGGGATTCGAACCTGGAGCCCCAGCACTGAGAGGCGGAGATGCTAACCACTACGCCATGGTGCCATCACAAATGCAAAAACGAACAAGACAAACTCCCAAACCTCACAGAAAGCTCTCTCAATAGCGTCACACGGGACGTTCCGAAAGCTCCAGTAGCTGCAAAGTGAATGAGCGTGCCCCAATTTTTTTTTTATCTGTATAGTGCACATATCTTCCGAACTGAGGTCTGCTAATGACGTGCTAGGTGGTGGGAATGTCGTAGGTACCGTTTCATCAGTAAACTGAGCCATCGGGGCTGTTGCCTGATTCAGAGATAGCACCGTTGCGTTATCAAGCCTGGAGAGGACACATCACGTCTTCCCCGCCCAAACAAGCGCCTGCTCTGGCTGTTATTTCAGCGCTTATCATGTATCATTCCCTCTTTGTGCAACGGGAGGCTGCGTGCATTCCAGTATGTTAGTATTAATCTGTGTAGAGCCATCTGTGCAGAAAAAAGCAAAAAAAAAATTTTGGGGGTAAAAACTGACGAGAAGTGAAACGGGAGGAGGGTGAGCAAGAATGCTGAGTCTATTACTAAACCGCTGTAGTTACTGTGACCTGTGATTAACCCTAAAGTTAACCCCAGCATCCTCATCATTATCATAAATCAAACAATCAATGATTTAAAGATTATTAATTAAAGCGATTCGTTCTGCTCACTGTGTTTACACACAGAGGAACATGTTCTTCACATCGAACCCATCCGTGCAGATAAACACACATGCTGAGTGATGTGAGCACATGTGCCTGGAGCAGTGGGCAGGCACTCGGGGAGCAATTTGGGGTTAGGTGTCGTGCTATAAACACTTCAGCCATTGTACATGGTGGGATCGGGAATCGAACCGGGGACCTTTAGGTTCCTCGGTTTTAGGATCCTTAACCACAAGCCGACAACTGCCGACTTTATATGTGAGCTGTGATTTTAATGCCTTAACTGTAAATTGGCGCCTAACAGAATAGAACAAAAAATGGCTAAAATCATTATACAAGTCATTATAGATGCAAATATTGGAACAAGTTACAATGGGGTGGTAATTAAACCTATACAACAGGTAGTTCTGGTGCTTAAATCTGATTGGCTAAGCCATTTGTTAAGCCGTGACATCAATGACATGCAATATATTATTTTAAATCACGTACCATAAATGGAAATACAGTTGTTTATAAATTGAGAGGAGAACTTGCCAACCACTAAGCCACCGTGCCGCCTGTATATTCATTCATTCATTCATTCATTATCTTCTGCTTTATCCTCTATTAGGGTCGCGGGCGGGGGGTTCCCCATGCCCATCCAGGGGAGAACGTTTCGGGCGCTGGGCAGATACACCCAGGACAGGGGGGCAATCTATTACTGGGCACACACTCACTCACACATACACACACTCTATATGGGGCAATGGACTGTGGGAGGAAATCGGAGAACCCGGAGGAAACCCATGCAAACACGGGGAGAACATGGGAACTTCACCCAGATGGGGATTCGAACCGGGAATCCCTAGCGCTGAGAGGAGAACGTGCCAACCAATAAGCCACCGTGCCGCCCGCTGCCTGTATATACATATATATATAATTATTACTTTTTAATATATATATATATATATATATATATATATATATATATATATATATATATATATATATATATATATATATATATACACACACACACACACATATACATACATACACACATATATATATATATATATATTAAAAAGTAGTAACTAAAACAGAAGTAAAAACCTTTGTGCTGGAAAAAAGTCCAGGAAAATCTTGGCTTTAACTAAACATTTATAGGGAAGTCCAAATTAATAAACAACTTTTGTATTGTGCAATACTGCACCTTAAGTCGCTCTGTGATTTGGAGGTTATTAATGTTCCAAAAACCAAAAAATGATCTAGACGCAGACCGAATCTGTGCAATTAACTCCAATTAAGCAGCCAGCATTTCACATCAGTAAGCACCCCACCTAAAAGTCAAAACTGCAGTTTAATTACAAAATTACCCAAACGCTTGAGGGTAGGTTGGAAACATGAGCGTCCCCTGATGACGTCAACCTGCTGAGGGGCATTGTGCATTCAAATCTCACAGTGGTCAGAGCGCAGACGGCTATCCAGCCAGAAAAACAGAGGGTCAAATGCCATTTGTTATTCTTGGAAAGAGTTCGAGTGGAGCGAAGGAAAAGAAGACCAAAGTGATCAGCTGGATCTGGCTTGAACATCTAGACAACGTTTAATTAATAAAAATGAGACCCGACCTGTTCATTCCTGTTCTGATGCATCAAACATACCCGTTCATATCTATATATGCTTTTATGTTTATTTTTGAGGTTGTATTTTACATACAGTACCAGTCAAATGTTTAGCCACGCCTCCTTTTTGCTCCACTCATTGTCCATGTTCTCAGTTCCACTTCCTGTAAAGCTGGACTTTGTAGTTCTTCTCCAATTCCAGACTGTAGTCCATCTGTTTGTGTTCTACAGTACATACTGTGAACGTCCCCTTTACTCTGTTCTAATGGTCAGAACCCCAATAGAACCATCACAGAGCAGGGGTTATTTGGTGGGGGCATTAGTCCTATCCCAGCAGTTTCACTGAGGTGGAGAAATGAAACTCCAGCAGCACTGCTGCACTAGAACCCCCTCACCACATCAGTGTCACTGCAGAACCGACAATAAACAATCCACCACCCAAACTACACCTGACCAATAGAGACCAGAGAACCAACAGGGGACTAACAGAACAAAGAACACAGATGGACTACAGTCTGGAATTGTAGAACTACAAAGTTCATCTATATGGGGGTGTGTCCAAACTTTTGACTGGTACTGTACTTTCTTTGCATGATCATGTGATTCAGTTTAATTTCAAATCATTGCAAGGCCTTAGTAAAAATATTCAATGTCTTCTACATACAACGGATGCCTACTATGTGGTGTGCACTACACAATATACTACATTTAAAACTGACATTCTGATCACACATGAATTTTAGAACTCCACCCTGCAAAATTTCATTCATTCATTATCTTCTGCTTTATCCTCTATTAGGGTCGCGGGGGGGGTTCCTCATGCCCATCCAGGGGAGAACGTTTCGGGCGCTGGGCAGATACACCCAGGACAGGGCGCCAATCCATCGCTGAACACACACTCACTCACACAGACACACTCTATATGGGGCAATTTGGAGAACTCAATTGACTTGATCCATGTCTTTGGACTGTGAGAGGAAACCGGAGAACCCAGAAGAAACCCACGAGGACACGGGGAGAACATGAAAACTCAACCCAGATTGGGATTCGAAATGCGAAATACCTAGCGCTGAGAGGAGAACAAAACATTCCACTCATATTATTAAAATGAGTAAAAACAAAAACAACAAAAAAGCACCCAGAGATCTTAAGTTGGAATGAAGAACCCTGACTAAGCACATTTTTCAAGCGATAAGAGCAGGAAAAAAAAAAAACAAGGCAAAAGATAAGGCCGTGCTAATGCAAGGATACAAAAGGGCAGCTCGGAGCAAAATTCGACGCTCGGTGCATCAGGTGCATTTCGCTTCGTCAACAGAAAAAGCAAACGCACAGCCGAAGTGTGAATCGATGGAGAGTCACGCGGTTCATATCGTCGTGCACAGAGTGACCCGTTATGTGTTTACATGAGGCACTGTTCAGAAATGAGCCTGTTCTGTTACCTGATGATCTGATCAAGTTAATCAATCGTCTGTGAATAGGTGAACAAGTCGTGAAAGTAATGTTCAGGACCCCCAGAGGTGCACCACGGGGAGGGTATTATGTGATTGGCGAGGATTTCTGCATTGCAGTGTCAATGGCGTGGTGGTGGTGGTGGTGTGTTAGTGCAGTGATTCTCAATTATTTTCTGTTAAGCCCCCCTAGGAAGAAGAAAACATTTTGCGCCCCCCCCCCCACACACACACACACACTCACCCCCCCCCCCGTACATGACAAAATGGGTTAAAGTATTTTTACACGCCCACTGTAGTATGATTTGTCTATAAATTTGTTATAAGTTCAGCTCTTTTATAACAATGTCTCCTTATTAACAATAAAGAAAACAGAAAAGAAAGAAATAGAGATCAACTTAAGAACAAAGAATCATTTTATTAACTTAGTTTTTAGTTTGTAACAGAAACGAATGAAATCCTTATTTAAACGAGAAACATTTTTGAACTGACTGCCATTTGATACTGAAAAATGAAATTAAATAAAATCAATAAATAATAATCAATTCAAATTCATCAGCAACATTCATTCAGGAGCTCAATTTATTATTAACACTTTAACCTACAAACAAAAATGAATATAACAATTTGTGCTGGTTTTTATATTTATATCTAAAAGAGGAAGTCAGAACTAATGTCTCCAGCACGTCCGTTTTGCAGCACAGCTTTTCTGCAGTAGTTTTCATAAAGCGTTCTGATCGCTGCTCTACTCGTCACGTTTACCATTAAAAACTCAAGCGGTTATCAGCCTGATCGGGTCTAATGTCTTTAAGTGACGTCTTCATTTATTTGGCTTCACGCTGTCCACTGCCAACATTTAAAGACACAGAAGACACACCGGTCTTTATTCGTCTCCCACTTTCGTTACAGTGAAGCCAGGCGCTACATACACTTCATTTCATTTTAGTTTTCAGATGAATTTTGTTGCTCTCATTATCTTCGTCTCTCTCCGTCGTCTCTGTTAAATATTTCTCCATGTCGTCTCTTGAGGGTTTGTTCAGTTCACGTAATATCACTTGCTCTGTGATTTCTTGTTATGCGCCCCCCCCCCCCCCAGGCACCGCACTGCACCCCCCAGGGGGGCACGCCCCACTATTTGAGAAGTACTGTGTTAGTACAGGCGGCACGGTGGCTTAGTGGTTAGCATGTTCTTCTCTCAGCGCTAGGGATTCCCCGTTTGAATCCCCATCTGGGTGGAGTTCCATGTTCTCCCCATTTCTGCGTGGGTATCCTCTGGGTTCTCCGGTTTCCTCCCACAGTCCAAAAACATGGATCAAGTCAATTGAATTCTCTCCAAATTGCCCCATATAGAGTGTGTGTGTGAGTGAGTGTGTGCCCAGCAATGGATTGGCGCCCTGTCCTGGATGTATCTGCCCAGCGCCTGAGACGTTCTCCCCTGGATGGGCATGGGGAACCCCACCGCGACCCTAATAGAGGATAAAGCAGAAGATAATGAATGAATGAATGTGTTAAAATCATGTTTTAAACAGCGGGCACTTGATTACACACAGCCACCTTATTGCCAGATCATGTAGCTGTGAAGTCAGCTAGCAGTCTAATATTTCAGCAGGGCTTACCAGAAGTTGCCTACAGGATGCTGATGGCTGGACTGTTTCGAGTTAATGGACTATTCTTAGTAGAGCTGAGACACTGCTGTGTCTAATCCACTCCTACCAGCACAACACACACCGCCATTAACACACCACCACCTCAGCCATTCACCACCGGTCCAGCAAATCAGACCAGCAAAATATATAAACATATGGACTACAGTCTGTAATTGTAAAACTACAAAGTCATCTATAAAATGCAGCCCTGTGAAAACCACATGATTTGCACTATTGAGTGCATTTCCACCAACTACACACTAAACCAGGTGAGGTCGTTAATGCAGGCCCTTCGGTAAGGTCAATAAATCTTATAAAACAGGTAGTTCCAGTCCTTAAACCTGATTGGCCGAGCCGTTTGTCCAGTCGTGCGGTATGCACCTGCTCCATGATGTTCTCCATTTGAGTGTGAATGGAGAACCCACAGTATAGTGTAGACTATGGATCTATACTGCGTTCAGTTCTAGTCAGCGTTCAGTGGTGTTGAACAACTGACGTCTGGATCAAGTCAATTGAATTCTCCAAATTGCCCCATATAGTGTGTGTCTATGTGAGTGTGTGTGCCCAGCGATAGATTGGCGCCCTGTTCTGGGTGTATCTGCCCAGCTTCCGAGACGTTCCCCCCTGGATGGACCCCCCACGACCCTAATAGAGGATGAAGCAGGAGATAATGGATGGATGGATGGTATTAATGTTTCCACGACTTTAATGTAGGAGGGTTATTATTAATGACTATTATTGTTGGAGTGGCACGGTGGCTTAGTGGTTGGCATGTTCTCCTCTTAGTGCTAGGGATTCCCGGTTCGAATCCCAATCTGGGTGGAGTTTCCATGTTCTCCCCGTGACCGCGTGGGTTTCCTCCAGGTTCTCCGGTTTGCTCCCACAGTCCAAAAACATGGATCAAGGTCAACTGAGTTCTCCAAAGTGCCCCATATAGAGTGTGTCTGTGTGAGTGAGTGTGTGTCCAGTGATAGATCGGCGTCCTGTCCTGGGTGTATCTGCCCAGCGCCCGAAACGTTCTCCCCTGGATGGGCATGGGGAACCCCCCGCGACCCTAATAGAGGATAAAGCAGAAGATAATGGATGGATGGATTATTGTTGGAGTTTTTGGATAGGGAATAGTTTTAGGTAATGGATCTTATGAGGAACTGTGACAACAGATTTGGATATAACAGAAAAGACGGATGTCTCAACATGAAAAATGCCAGCGGAACGTCGAGATCGATCAATTACAATGGAGTATTTAAGAAAGCTGCGTAATAAAGGGTAATAACTCGATGATGACGCAGACTAGCTGAAAGGTTTTTATGAGGTTTGGATAAACTGAGTCATCAGGATTTCTTTAAACAGCTTATCCCTGCACTCCTGTTTGGGCCGTTGTTGTTTTGGAGATGAGGGGATGGTGACGTTCGGCAGAAATGGAGGCAGTAAACTTTGCTGTTTGTGCAGAGTGTGACTCATGGTCATTCTGAAGGTCTGATAACATAACCTTCAGAGAATTTCATCTGGACTCACGGTCAAACGGTTGTGTGTTTTGTGCAGATGTGTAAATGTTCTATTTGGCAACCGGCTTTCTCATTAAGGTTAAAATAATTCGGCCTTTTTCTTTATTTCTTTATTTCTTTATTTTTTTAGCAATTTTTGACCTTTACTTCTTAAATAGATGATGCAGTATAAACACCACGTTCTTTGCTGTAACAGTCAGCGAGGTTGAGGTTGATCCACGTGACCAACCTTCGTCTATTCATTCGTTATCTTCCGCTTTATCCTCTATTAGGGTCGTGGGGGGGGGTTCCCCATGCCCATCCAGGGGAGAACGTCTCGGGCGCTGTGCAGATACACCCAGGACAGGACGCCAATCTATCGCTGGGCACACACTCATTCACACAAACACACTCTATATGGGGCAATTTGGAGAACTCAATTGACTTGATCCACGTTTTTGGACTGTGGAAGGAAACCGGAGAACCCGGAGGAAACCCATGCGGACACGGGGAGAACATGGAAACTCCACCCAGGTGGGGATTCGAACCGGGAATCCCTAGTGCTGAGAGGAGAACATGCCAACCACTAAGCCACCGTGCCGCCTTCACGTGGACCTGGAATTTGAACCCCAACCTGCAGATTGATAGTTCAATGCCCTAACCACTGAGCTACCACGCCCACAATAGCAAAGACACACAGACACGCCCTAAATTAAGCTGCAGGGTGCGCGGTTGATGGTTCTAAATGCTTAAAATTAGACAGAATGAGAATAAAAGCCTGTTTCGTGAACACAGCTGGACTCTTTCGAGCCCTTTTTTGATGATACTGATGATCCCAACTGTCCGGCATCTGCATACCAAAACTTTGGCCTTCATGCTAATGACAATTTAACGACATAATTACTAGTCTCATGTCTCCAATCTCTACTACGGCATGGTTATTATGGGGTTCACCATTTTGCAGCCCGCACAATAGGTCAGAACAGGACACACTGTGGAAGCCTGTAATTATCGCTCGAGTTAAAAACCTTCCAGCTCACTCCTTCATCGATCGCTTCCGTCTGCCTTTTATATTCCTGCAGCATTACTGTCACATTAGTTCTCTAAGTGACTATATTTCCGCCCAAAACGCCGAAATAAGCAGCAGGCAACACGTGGCGTGGGCATTTGTTCTGCCAGTGGCCATGTGCTTTCCCTCAGCCTCGGTTTCGGGGTGTCTGGCTGCCATAGCAACGCTTTGAAATGATTTTGCCCAACTAGCAATTAAGGCACAAGACTGGATGAGATGGGGGGGGACTGATTAATGAGACAGGGAAACAGAAATAATATCAGAGTGAGAAGGTGGTGAATAACAAGGAGGCAACATGATGTGAGCGCGAGGGCAAAGTCAGAATCCTGTCTCCTTTATGCTCCTGATTTCTGGGTACTTCAATGCTTATCCAATCAACGCCTCCACCTCACTGCAGGTGGGGTAGACAATGGTTCTCTCTGTGCCTGTGTGACCTTACCCTGTGGCATCTTCTCTCATTATTTTAATCCTACACTAGGGTTGGGGGGGGCGGCGTTTCGGGCGCTGGGCAGATACAACCAGGACAGGACACTGATCACCGGTACTATATTGGGGCAATTTAGAGCAGCCAATTCACCTTGAATTCCTGTTTTTGGACTGGGGGAGGAAATTGGGATTTGAACCTGGATCCTGGGACGTACTAACCACTACGCCTCCATGCCAACATGTTTAGAGCATGTATCATCTCATTATATGGGGGGGGGGGGTTCCCCATACCCATCCTAGGGAGAAGGTTTCAAGTGCCAAACACTGGTCATAAAACTCACAGACACTATATAGGGACAATTTGAAGCAGCCAATTCTCCTTGAATCCATCCATCCATCCATTATCTTCCGCTTTATCCTCTACTAGGGTTGCGGGGGGGTTCCCCATGCCCATCCAGGGGAGAACGTTTCGGGCACTGGACAGATACACCCAGGACAGGGCGGCAATCCATCGCTGGGCACACACTCACTTACACAGACACACTCTATATGGGGCAATTTGGAGAATTCTATTGAGGGCAATTTGGAGAACCCAGAGGAAACCCACATGGACACGGGGAGAAATGGAAACTCCACCCAGATTGGGATTCAAACCTGGATCCGCAGTGCGGAGACACGAGTCATGACCTCAATGCAAATGACTAAATATACTTCTACTTCACTGTAACTGAAATATTTATTGACAGCTGAACTGAATGAATGTAATAAACTGAGTCTGACCTTCGACAGTTCGTACAAAGTTGAACTATTTATTATTCAATGATGTCTTTTTGGGGGGACTCGCGCAAAGCAATGGCGTGCCGGTCCCATGATCGAGAACACCACGTAGTGAAGGGAACATGCTGGCATGACCCGACAAGCTCAAATAACCAGACCTGCGTCATAAGAGCTGCTCCACTTCTGCCTGCTAACACCGTGCATGCGTCCGGGTCCAAACAAGCAGCTCAGCCTTTCCTCAGATTGGACTGCGACTCAAACTAAAATTAATCTTTGAAAGCATTAATCTGGATACTAAGTCATCCCGAGCTGCTTATGTAAAAAGTCAGATTCCTGAACCACTCTCGGATTTAAAGGTTGTTTCAGTGCATACTGCATACTGCTCTTTCATCTCTGTGTTACAGACGCATCGTTCGGGACTATCGTTCTGCCCCCCCCCCCATATCTGTCTGACTTGCTGTCTCCATACTGCCCACCACGTTCACTCCACTCTGCTGATTCCCACTTGTTCTGCAAAGCTTCACTCATATAGTCAAAGAACATTTAGTGTTATTGGTCCAGAGCTGTGGAACTCGTATCTTATAGGTCTGCGTTTACAAATTCTTAATTTCCATCCATCCATTACCTTCTGCTTCATCCTCTATTAGGGCACAGACACACTCTATATGGGGCAATTTGGAGAATTCAATTGACTTGATCCATGTCTTTGGACTGTGGGAAGAAACCGGAGAACCCGGAGGAAACCCACACGGACACGGGGAGAACATGGAAACTCCACCCAGATTGGGATTCGAACCGGGAATCCCTAGCGCTGAGAGGAGAACATGCTAAACCACTAAGAAACAGTGCCACTAAATTCTTAATTTAATTATTCAAGCATTCATCATCTTCCGCTTTATCCTCCATTAGGGTCGCAGGGGGGTTCCCCATGCCCATCCAGGGGAGAACGTTTCAGGCGCTGGGCAGATACACCCAGGACAGGACACCAACCCATCACTGGGTACACACTCACTCACACAGACACACTCTATATGGGGCAATTTGGAGAACTCAATTGACCTTGATCCATGTTTTTGGACTGTGGGAGGAAATCAGAAAACCCGGAGGAAACCCACACGGACACGGGGAGAACATGGAAAATCCACCCAAATGGGGATTCAAACTGGGAATCCCTAGTGCTGAGAAAACATGCCAACCACTAAGCCACCGTGCCGCCATCTTAATTTAATTATTATTATAATTTTTTTTATTCTATGAGATGTTGTTGCTATACTCCTGCTTTTTAATTTTTATTACTGTTTTTCTTCTTATAATGTAAGTGCCTTGTGTTTCTTGAAAGGCGCATATAAATAAAATTCTATTATTATTATTATTATTATTATTTGTATGCACTACTTAAATACTCTGTTACAAGTTCATCGTTATGGCTATTAATTGGTGAATCATTTTCTCATGGTGGTTTAGTGGTTGGCATGTTCTCCTCTCAGCGCTAGGGATTCCCGATTCGAATCACCATCTGGGTGGAGTTTCCATGTTCTCCCCGTGTCCGCGTGGGTTTCCTCCGGGTTCTCCGGTTTCCTCCCACAGTCCAAAAACATGGATCAAGTCAATTGAGTTTTCCAAATTGCCCCATATAGAGTGTGTGTGTGAGTGAGTGTGGGTCCAGTGATGGATTGTTGCCCTGTCCTGGGTGTATCTGCCCAGCGCCCGAAACGTTCTCCCCTGGATGGGCATGGGGAACCCCCCCACGACCCTAATAGAGGATAAAGCGGGAGATAATTTTCTCGTGTACATGTCTAATTATCTGATCCGCTTCTAAATACGAAGCACAAGCACAACATATAGAACTGAGCGAACTAGAAATGCAGACATGAGGACAGCGGCTGACTGCACAGGCTGCAGGAACGTACAGTATACGTTTGGTATGAGTTGCAGGTAGTTACTGACCGAGCAGTCTGGAAAACCAGAGGACTGCTGATCGTGTACGCTAAGAGAACCCCACCAACACAACAGGGAAGGTTGCAGCAAGCCGACATACGTGCTTTACATACAACGTTTTGACATCCGCCCAATAAAATACACCTCTATTGAGCTTTTTCTCACATTTTAAGTGATAAATACAAAATCACGGTTGATTCTGTCAAACAAATACCACTAAAACCAGCTGCAGAGTAAGTATCTGTTATTAAATATCAAAACGCAAATCAATTTGGAGGCCAAATGTTTGTGAAAATATCTTCATTCTTCGACTTTTGCAACGGTATTCACCTCCTTTTTTTGGTAAGGCATTAATTATGCGTTTATAAGAGAGATTTCCATGTTCTCCCGTGAACAGTCTACAATTTGAAAATGGGTTTCCTCCGGGTTATCCGGTATTTTTTCAATTCCCAGTCAAAAACATGGATCAAGGGCAACTGAATTCTCCAAATTGCCCCATATAGAGTGTGTCTGTGTGAGTGAGTGTGTGCTCAGTGATAGATTGGCGTCCTGTCCTGGGTGTATCTGCCCAGCGCCCGAAATGTTCTCCTCTGGAACCCCCTCACAACCCTAGTAGAGGATAAAGTGGAAGATAATGGATGGATGGAACTACAAAGTCCATCTATGTATATCGCAAGTGGAGAAACAATGAGCTGCATCTAATAAAATGACCAATCTGTGTATAATTTTAGATACATATATCATGAAATTAATTAATTAATTCATTCATTCATTATCTTCCGCTTTATCCTCTATTAGGGTCGCGGTGGGGTTCTCCATGTCCATCCAGGGGAGAACGTCTCCCCGGCGCTGGGGATAGACCCGGGACTCCGGGCGCCAATCCATCACATGGACAACACACTGAACTCACACAGACACACTCTATATGGGGCAATTTGGAGAATTCAATTGACTTGATCCATGTTTTTGGACTGTGGGGTATCTGCCCGGCCCGAAACGTTCCCTCTGGAACAAACCCACGCAGACAGGGGAAGATATATGGAAACTCCACCCATCTATGGGGATTCGAACCGGGAATCCCTAGCACTGAGAGGAGAACATGCCAACCACTAAGCCACCGTGCAAGCCCTATCATTCATTCATTCATTATCTCCCGCTTTATCCTCTATTAGGGTCGCAGTGGGGTTCTCCATGTCCATCCAGGGGAGAACGTCTCGGGCGCTGGGCAGATACACCCAGGACAGGGCGCCAATCCATCGCTGGGTACACACTCACACACTCAAACACACTATATATGGGGCAATTTTAGAGAACTCAATTAACTTGATCCATGTTTTTGGACTGTGGGAGGAAACCGGAGAACCCGGAGGAAACCCACACTGACACGGGGAGAACATGGAAACTCCACCCAGATGGGGATTCGAACCGGGAATCCCTAGCGCTGAGAGGCAAACGTGCTAACCACTAAGCCACCGTGCAAGCCCTATATGAAATTAAAAAATGTAATATTTTCAAGCACAATGTGAACATCGATACAGCTGTTCTGTATAGTATGAGAGCTAACAGTCCTTCTATGATGATGTTTTTAACCCTCTTGCACATGTAGCTGCAGTTATTGCTGCCCAAGATAATCAGCCCAGAAAGTGAAAGCAATGGTTTACATACTTTTGCCACTGATAAAGAAGTACCACAGAACAGGGTTCATCAGAAAACATGCTGAGGGATTCTGACAGAAGCTGCCGCATTAGCCCCTTCACACAGCCTGATCTAAAAAAAAAAATAAAAAAATATTTAAAAAAACGTGTCTGTTCTGTTTGAAGGGTAAATTCCATCTCTAAACCGGCGACGGAGAACATCACAAAGTGACACGCCATGAGCCGACACCGCTGGTCACATGGCCGATTGCGTAACCCTGCATTAACTTAATTCCTCAAATGGCTGAATGTGGGTAAAATGAACAAGGTCGCACGAAGAGGCGTTTCATCCACGACTTGATGCTCGTTACACACCAACAGCCCACTTAATTAAATAAAAAGCCTTGTTTCTACACATGAGGCATTATTTCTGCTCAACCGATCATACTCTGTAGTTCAGCACTCCATCTGTTTCTCTGTAAAATGGGTTAATCCTCTTTTCTCGGTCCTCTAGGGGTCAGGACCTTTACATGACCCCCACAGAGCAGGTGGTATTTTGGTGACGAATAACCCAGGACTGAAGTGATGATGATGATCCAGATGATCCAGCGGTATGAGTGGATCAGATGTAGCAGTGCTGCTGTACATTATAATACAATAATAATGTTGGTCAGGTGGAGGTCCTGACAATTAGAACCTGGAGTGAAGGGAACTAAAAAATAAGGATACCTAAAAGCAGACGACTAAATCTAAAGTTTATCCACTTACCATATTGATGGAGTTTGTAGTTTTATAATTCCAGACTGTAGTCCATCTGTGTTCTTTGTTCTGTTAGTCCCCTGTTGGTTCTCTATTCTCTATTGGTCAGGTGTAATTTGGGTGGTGGATTGTTTATGGTCAGTTCTGCAGTGACACTGATGTGGTGAGGGGGTTCTAGTGCAGCAGTGCTGCTGGAGTTTCATTTAAACACCTCAGTGACACTGCTGGGATAGGAATAATTCACCCACCCAATAACCCCTGCTCTGTGGTGGTTCTATTGGGGTTCTGACCATTAGAACAGAGTAAAGGAGACGTACACAGTATGTACTGTAGAACACAAACAGATGGACTACAGTCTGGAATTGGAGAACTACAAAGTCCAGCTTTACAGAATGTGGAACTGAGAACATGGACAATAAGTGGAGCGAAAAGGGGGCGTGTCCAAACTATTGACTGGTATTGTAATTGGCCAATGAGTGTATACCTTGGTGATTAATGGGCTAAAGGAAATAAAAGGCCCATGTGTTTTTACTTCGCCACCCTTTATTCAAGATTCAAGAACATTTTATTATCATTAATTAATTTATTATCATAATTAAGAACGGGCAGCACGGTGGCTTAGTGGTTAGCATGTTCTCCTCTCAGTGCTAGGGATTCCCGGTTCGAATCCCCATCTGGGTGGAGTTTCCATGTTCTCCCCGTGTCCGCGTGGGTTTCCTCCACGTTCTCCGGTTTCCTCCCACAATCCAAAAACATGGATCAAGTCAATTGAATTCTCCAAATTGCCCCATATAGAGTGTGTTTGTGTGAGTGAGTGTGTGCCCAGTGATAGATTGGCACCCTGTCCTGGGTGTATCTGCCCAGCGCCCGTTCTCCCCTGGATGGGCATGGGGAACCCCCCCCACGACCCTAATATAGGATAAAGAGGAAGAAGATGGATGGATCACATGTGGTACATGAGATAAGAATGAAATTTGGGTCACGGACCCCGATTACCCTGTTATTTTTTAAAGTTATAATTTTTAAGAATTTTTTTTATGCAGTATATAGATATGTGAAATATAATAATTATGAACCCTGTTTATCAATAAAATTTATTATAATAAAGATTTATCAGTTCTATGACTTTTCAGTAATAAATCATCTCTGCACAGTAGAAGACTGTGGAATAATGTGATCGCGCCACAGTTCATGTCAAACATCGTGATCTGAGGCACGGACGACGTGTGACGAAGAACCAAGTTCTAGACTCAGCCCAACCCCAGCACACAATGTTGCTTAACTGAGCTTCACACATCGGCCGAGATTATTTATAGATCAGCCACAAGGTTTAAAACCTGCACTCCATCACCTGTTTCACAATCGCATCTCAATATAAAGCTAATAACAATGTAATGACCCGACTGACCCGTCTATGTGTGTGTGTGTGTGTGTGTGTGTGTGTGTAGCATTTACAACATACTATATTCACTCATATTCAAGATTCTGGTAATAAAACCCCACACTTCATGGCCCAGGATTAAAACACCTACACGTTATTCCTACCGCAGTGCTACTGACATCTTCCTCTGCAGCTATGGCAGAGATTTCAGAGCGCATCTGTCAAAATATACGCCCGTTCTTCCACGAAGGTCATGGGTGAGGTCCGTCGCTGACGATGGATGAGAACCTGACTCACATACGCACTGATCACCATTCTAGTTTATTCGGTCAAGTTTAAAGACCTTGCAGTGTGCACCGTCATGCGTTCCCTCAACTGTTCTCAAAAGGCTGGAAACATCCATCCATTATCTCCCGCTTTGTCCTATATTAGGGTCGCAGTTTGGTTCCCCATGCCCATCCAGGGGAGAACGTCTCAGGTGCTGGGCAGATAGACCCAGGACAGGGCGCCAATCCAAGCCAAGCTGGGCAGACACTCACTCACCCAGACACACTCTATATGGGACAATTTGGAGAATTCAATTGACCTCGATCCATGTTTTGGACTGTGGAAGGAAACCGGAGAACCCGGAGGAAACCCACGCGGACACGGGGAGAACATGGAAACTCCACCCAGATTGGGATTCGAACTGGGAATCCCAAGTGCCGAGAGGAGAACATGATAACCACTAAGCCATCGTGCCGCCTGCTGGAAACATTCATTCATTCATTCATTCATTATCTCCCACTTTGTCCTCTATTAGGGTCGCGGTGGGGTTCCCCATGCCCATCCAGGGGAGAACGTCTCAGGCGCTGGGCAGATACACCCAGGACAGGGCGCCAATCCATCGCTGGGTACACACTCACTCACACACACACTCTATATGGGGCAATTTAGAATACTCAATTAACTTGATCCATGTTTTTGGACTGTGGGAGGAAACCGCAGAACCCGGAGGAAACCCACGCGGACACGGGGAGAACATGGAAACTCCACCCAGATTGGGATTCGAACCGGGAATCCCTAGCGCTGAGAGGAGAACATGTTAAACCACTAAGCCACCGTGCCACCGGCTGGAAACATAGTTACCCAAAATGCTAGTCCAATCAAAGGGCGTGAATACGATGTCTAAACCTACACCTGCTAGAGTGCCTTGGTGTTGCGAACTCCAAATCTGATTGGTTGATGCATCGGGTAGATCAACATTTATTTTATATCATCAGGCCGCAAACTGAGGAAGATGAAGGCTGAAACGTCATTGGTACCACAGGTATGATGTGGTTGGTGCATTAGTCCTATCCCAGCAGTGTGACTGAGGTGGAGAAATGAAACTCCAGCAGCACTGCTGCACTAGAACCCCCTCACCACATCAGTGTCACTGCAGAACCGACAATAAACAATCCACCACCCAAACTACACCTGACCAATAGAACAGAGAACCAACAGGGGACTAACAGAACAAAGACCACAGATGGACTACAGTCTGGAATTATAAAACTACAAAGTCCATTTATACTGTAAGTGGAGGAAATAGATAGGGGCAAGAAAGGGGCGTGTCCCAAACACACTTCAAAGTCCTACTTCTTACCTTAGTGCGTCCATTGATGACGTAATCGCCGAGCTTCCCGTTTGCCGAGCTGTGCATGATCGCTTCATCGATAAGAGCCATGAGAATACCGATGCTCTCGCATCCAGGCTCTCTGCCCTCCACCCAGGCTATCTGATCCCCCCGGATGTTCCTGGACGGGATGCTCCTCTGGCTCACCAGCTGCCCTCCACGAAACTTCCCACTCTGATTCAGCGTCTCAACTTCCCGCAGTACCTGGCTGCCCAGCCGATCGCCCAGAAAGCGGTCCTTAACGCAGATGCCGTAGTACTTCATACAAGGCACTATATAGTTCAGAGCAATGCTTTCTACTGACCGCCCGCTCGCTAGACCCACCACCTGCGAGATGGAGGGCGTCTCCTCGCTATCCGACACCGGGTTCCTGGTGACCCTGTGCCCATTCTGGAGTGCCCGACCGGGCGAGGCGGGTATGGGGTAAGAACTATTGGTGCAGTGGTTGGGAACCTGACTGTTGGCTGTCGACGGGAACGCTTTTGCAACTTCATGGTCCAGCCGTCTCCTCTTGCAGTCTGGAGGCAGGCAGCCGTCCAGCACCTCAAGAGGTCGTACCGACCCTACATCCTGGCCCGGTCTCGAGTCAGGCATGTTGTCCTCTTTGCATCTTTGAGGCTTGCATTTTAGGTCTCCATTCGCCCTCTTCAGAAGGGGGTTGCAGTCCTTGGGTGACAACGTGCCAGCTGGGGGCGCCTCCTTCGGGGTGCTGGTGCGCCTGCAGAGATTTGCAGGGGGGATTGAAGCATCACAGTAACGCACATCCACGGGATTCGAGGTAACGACCTCACTCTTGGTGCCCGAGCGCTTCTGCAGTGTAGAGACCCCCGAGCCGACCGCCAGACCCTCCAGGAAGCCGGCGGCTGCGGACGAGCCGCAGTAAGAGGTCCGGCCCATGACCGCCGCCACGCCGCCGCGGCTCGCCTCCTTCTGGTCGCCACTAACGCTCGCAGGCCCGAGAGAGGAGGCTTTCTCTAAAATGTCCCTGTTGTTCGTCCACTCCATTTCATGTCGTCAGCTCCCGGGAGCGCACGTAGCTCACGTCCGAGCCTCATTTTCAATCCAGCTCTCGGAGCTCATAGCCTGCACAACGGGCGGCGCTGTTCGCACCAAGCACCGGGAGCTCGGCCAAAACTTTCATGCTGAAGGGGTAAACACAAGCACCGCTTTAACTCACCTTCCAAGTGTTATTGATCATTATAAGTACACTAAAAAAAGTGAATTGTATCTTGTATATACAGATTTCTAATTCTATTTTTTTTTCCCATTTTTTTTTAAATCTCGTTTTAAGGACCAAACACCTTTATCACATGTATCTGCTGCTGAGAACGTGAATTCCCCCATTGTGGGACACATTAATTCTAAGTCTATCTTTTCTTATTCATAGATTTTTATTATAACAACCAGGCGACAGCTGCAGAACAAAGCGATCGTTTACTTTACACCAATTTAAAGCACTGAATACAACAGAACTCCTAGAGCCAGACGATCCATTCATTCATTCATTGGAAAATGACTGATGTACGTTAATGTTGGCATTAAAATAGCTTAAACTGAAATCGGTGTTTAAAAAAAACAAACAAAAAAACAATGTGTACAATAAATAAGGCGTTTCTCCCACTTTAGACATAAAGCTTAAGGTCAGCATTGGGCATGAACTGAATACAATACAACGCCACTAATCCCTCGCTATCTAGCAGGTTTATAAATGATTATAATATTCCTATAATGAATATAAACCCTTTGGAGCGAGCGGACGTGATATTTCTTACCTCCACACAACACAGACTGCACTACCGCCGCTCGGTTCGTTTCCTAATACACTACACGGCGTTTGAAGCCCCAACGACGCCGCTTTAAGCTACCAAGGGCACTTTGTGGGGCGCTCGGGCCTTTATAACGCGCCCGGTAAAGTGTACATATCAAGGGAGCGTGGTGTGATTGAGGACGGGGCCTGTGTGTGTTGGCCCGTCCTCCGCCCCGCCTCTCATTCCCTCACCATCAGAGCGTGCACCGCTCACACGTGCACCCTGGTCACGTGATGCGAGGACGCGCGACAACAACTCGAGTTTAAAGCACAGCGTTCCATTCTGCGCTGTTATCGCTTTTAAAGTGCTCGAACTGCGGACAAATGGGTTAGAACATGCGAATGCGCGATGATTAAAGATATTCTGCTCGGTTTGTTGAATGCAAACGAACACCGTTACGGACACACCTGTTTTGTTTGGGGGCAAACACACCCCCATCTCTAGTGTAATACAGAGCTGCGCTGGGAATATTTACTTTAATAGTACACCAAGGTGGCTTCGTGGTTAGCAAGGTTCGAATCCCCATCGTCGTGGAGTTTCCATGTTCTCCCCGTGTCCGCGTGGGTTTCCTCCGGGTTCTCCGGTTTCCTCCCACAGTCCAAAAAAACATGGATCAAGTCAATTGAGTTCTCCAAATTGCCCCATATAGAGTGTGTGAGTGAGTGTGTGTTCAGTGATAGATTGCCCCCCTGTCCTGGGTGTATCTGCCCAGAACCCGAAACGTTCTCCCCTGGATGGTCATGGGGAACCCCACCCGACCCTATTAGAGGATAAAACAGAAGATAATGGATGGATGGATTTAGTACACCACGGAGTCTTAGAGGTTAGCATGGTTCGAATCCCAATCTGGGTGGAGATTCCATGTTCTCCCCGTGTCTGTGTGGGTTTCCTTCGGGTTCTCTGGTTTCCTTCCAGAGTCCAAAAAATACATGGATCAAGGTCAATTGAATTCTCCAAATTGCCCCATATGGAGTGTGTCTGTGTGAGTAAGTGTGTGTCCAGTGATAGATTGGCACCCTGTCCTGAGTGTATCTGTCCAGCACCCGAGACGTTCTCCCCTGGATGGGCATGGGGAACCCCCCCCCCGACCCTAATAGAGGATAAAACAGAAGATAATGGATGGATGGATTTAGTACACCACGGAGCCTTAGTGGTTAGCATGGTTCGAATCCCAATCTGGGTGGAGTTTCCATGTTCTCCCCGTGTCCGCGTTGGTTTCCTTCGGGTTCTCTGGTTTCCTCCCAGAGTCCAAAAATACATGTATCAAGGTCAATGGAATGCTCCAAATTGCCCCATATAGAGTGTGTTTGAGTGAGTGAGTGTGTGCCCAGCGATAGATTGGCGCCCTGTCCTGGGTGTATCTGCCCAGCGCCCGAGATGTTCTCCCCTGGATGGGCATGGGGAACCCCCCCCCCCCGCGACATTACATTACATTAGTGCATTTGGTCATTTATCTGATGCTTTTATCCAAAACGACTTACATGGTGAACACAGGGTTCATCACAACATCTCTGCAGCAATGAGGGTTAAGGGTCTTGCTCAAGGACCCACACTGGTAACTTCAGTGGACCTGGGATTTGAACCCACAACCTTCAGATTGATAGCCCTAACCACTGAGCTACCACTGAGCTACCGCACCCCAATAGAAGGTAAAGAAGAGGATAATGAATGGATGGATGGATATAGAACACCACGGAGTCTTAGTGGTTAGCAAGGTTTGAATCCCAATCTGCGTGGAGTTTCCATGTTCTCACCGTGTCTGCGTGGGTTTCCTTCGGGTTCTTGGTTCTTCGGGTTCGAGTTCAGGTCAATGGAATGCTCCAAATTGCCCCATATAGAGTGTGTGTGTGTGAGTGAGTGTGTGCCCAGCGATAGATTGGTGTCCTGTCCTGGGTCTATCTGCCCAGCGCCCGAGACGTTCTCCCCTGGATGGTCATGGGGAACCCCCCGCGACCCTAATAGAGGATAAATTGGAAGATAATGGATGGATGGATTTAGTACACCACGGAGGCTTAGTGGTTAGCAAGGTTCGAATCCCTGGGTGGAGTTTGCATGGTCTCCGCATGTCCGCGTGGGTTTCCTCTGGGTTCTCCGGTTTCCTCCCACAGTCCAAAAACATGGATCAAGTCAATTGAATTCTCCAAATTGCCCCATATAGAGTGTGTATGTGTGAGTGAGTGTGTGCTCAGCAATAGATTGCCCCCCTGTCCTGGGTGTATCTGTCCAGCGCCCGAGACGTTCTCCCCTGGATGGGCATGGGGAAACCCCCCGCAAGACCCTAGTGAAGGATTAAGAGGAAGATATAGTACATTATATAGTGTGCTACCAAGTTGTAATGTTGATTAAAAACTCACTTAGTGTTCGCCACAGAAATCACAAAATTCACCTAAATATATAAGATCATACAGTGTACACTACAAAAGCTTATTACAGACCACAATGCCTTTCAAATTCAAATATAAAGCAATCTGTGAACAGCAGGGACAAGCCTTAAGAAACCCATCAAGCAGTTGGCAGCTAATGACCCCTGCAGCTGACCCTTGTTAGTTTATTTATGACACAGTGTGAAATACACATAATTTATATGAATCAGATTTTAATCCTAATTAAATCCTGAAAACTAATTGGCTGTTGCTGCTAATTCACTAATGAGTTAAACTCTGTATTAAAGATATGCTCTCACATTAATTTTAGATTTTGTGATGATGGATATATTTTAGACAGCAGTGCTGGAGCCTTATGCTGTAAAGTACTAAACCTTTTCTCAGGTAAACTGACTTGTGTTGTTCTCATTTGTAAGTCGCTTCTAAATCTAAATCTAAACTAATAAGTCTTAAACAACTGAACTGGTTTATTTTCAACTTGACATCTATTTATCTCAAATCATTCTTATTCACTGTATGTATATCTATTGTATGAGGAAATCGGGAGTGGCAGATGGGTAGGGGGTTGGTGAATAAGTTAAAAATATGTGGGGTTTTTTTGGTGATTCAATCTTAATTTTAAATCTCTGTTTTTATTGTGTAACAGACTTATTATGTAACAACAAATTACCATGTAAGACACGATCTAAAACTCGATTCCCAAGTTGCTACAGGGACCCACCAGCCTGTAAATTAAAAAAACTGTGGAAGAAGTTAAATAATAAATAAATTATTATTATTAATAATAATAATAATAATAATAATAATAATAATAATAATAAGCTAGGTTTGACAAGCTTATTTATTGTATTTGTTATGTATTTTTTAGAAGATATATTACAATGTGGATATTAATAAATGCGATATATAAACAGAGTTAGATAAATGAGGGAACAGGGCAGGGAAACACCATTTATAGTTTGCGGTCCCACAGCAGCCTGGAACCTCAACACATTCAATAGGCTATTTGTGTGTTAGCGTGCACACACACCCTATGTCTAACAGCATGGAGCTTCCTCTCTCTGTCTGTTTTCTCTATTGTCACAGTAAAAATACACCGAGAAACAAAAAAGACAGTGGTCAGCACTGAGGTTATGGGGGTTTAACACCAATTTACAATTAGAATGGCACCTTGTAATGTAATTGTTATGGTTTAATCTTTCCGAACCAATCACAGTGCTCCGATCCCATGCGTGGTTCCTATGTTGGAAACATCTGCTTTGAAGAAAGTTCTAATGAACTATAATCGTCCATTGTTCCCCGCAGTGCAAACGCACCAACAAGAAGGTACTTCCTCCAACAGTTCTAAGCACTTGGATAAGTTCCTGAGGTACAGAGGTGTCGAATGGCATTCATAGTTAATTTGATGTCCACTGGCCATTTAATTAGGTACAGCATTGTTTCTCCGCTTACGATTTGGACTTTGTAGTTCTACAGTTCCATTCTTTAGTCCATCTGTTCCTCTACGTACTTTGTTAGTCCGCTTTATTCTGTTCTCTGATGATCAGGACCCCCCACAGAGCAGGTATTATTAGGGTGGTGGATGATGGTACGAGGGGATCATACACTTGTGTGTTCTGATTGGTATATTGTCCTCTGTCCAGCAGCACTGCTGTGTCTGATCCACTCGTACCAGCACAACACACTCCAACACACCACCATATTGTAATTATCACTGCAGTACTGAGAATCATGTACCTTAATACTTTCTCTGTGGGGTCCTGATCATCAAATAACATAATAAAGGGGACGAACAAAGTATAGAGGAAAGAGATGGACTATAAAAAGTAATTGTAGAACAACAAAGACCATCTACTGTATATGATGAGTAGAACTGAAAACACACACAGTGAGTGGAGAACTGAAGAAGTGGACCTAATAAAGTGGCAGGTGAGTGTATAAAGTACTTTTAACAGCAGACATTGTTACAAAGCAGCAAATTCTAGTCTAAGTGTAGTATAAGGTCGAAATATAAACTTACTAAAAGGAATCCTTGTTAAGACCCATAGTAACAGAATAGGCTGAGAATCTGGCTGAAAGGGGATCTCTATACTGACCTGCGGATGTTCAGGCAGCCAAATAATCTTCGAGGATTACAGTTAGTGAATTTTAGACTATAGGTAATCCTTGGGGTTTGAATGTCCTCCCCACAAAAAAAACCAGACACCTTTTCAGCCAGAAGGCCACAAACTAACAAGATTAAATGAACCATCTTTGATAGACCCTACAAACATTTTTAATCAGAGTTCTAGGATCCGGGCGGCACGGTGGCTTAGTGGTTGGCATGTTCGCCTTTCAGCGATAGGGATTCCCGGTTCGAATCCCCATCTGGGTGGAGTTTCCACGTTCTCCCCGTGTCTGCGTGGGTTTCCTCCGGGTTCTCCGGTTTCCTCCCACAGTCCAAAAACATGCATCAAGGTCAATTGAGTTCTCCAAATTGCCCCATGTAGAGTGTGTCTGTGTGAGTGAGTGTGTGCTCAGTGATAGATTGCCCCACTGTCCTGGGTGTATCTGCCCAACGCCCAAGACGTTCTCCCCTGGATGGACATGGGGAACCCCACCGCAACCCTAATAGAGGATAAAGCAGAAGATGATGGAAGTTCTAGGATCTGCTTACACTTTCCGGTAAAATCAATGGAGGGGGGTTTGGTGAGTTAACAAAGAGCTCACACACATATTACAACATGGTGGTCTATTGTCCTGTTTTCCTAAAGTCTCAAAATATTTTGATAGCCATATGGCTTCATGGATTTGACGATACTTTTTATAAAGCTTTATATGAGCTGAGAACTGGATCTTCCAACTAGATCCAATGTTTCAAAGCAATCATAGGCTTGTCATTAAGGTTCTGAAGGTCCCAGGTTCGATATGTCACAACAAGTGCTATGGCTGAAGTGCCCTTGGACAAGGCAAAAACAACAAAATGCCTCAAAGATAACAATGTGAGAACAATTGTGTGGCCATCACAAAGCCCTGATCTCAGCCCTATACACAAATAAAATAATAAAGTCCTATAAAAAAGATGAATGCGCACAAGGAGGTCAATAAACCTGACACAGCTAAAACTATTTAATTGTATTTTTTTTATACTAACCAGATTTATTGGCGTGAATATGTAATGGGAATAAATATCAGGAATGGTGATTATAATGTGATTTCCATCCATTCATCCATTATCTTCCGCTTTATCCTCTACTAGGGTCGCGGTGGGGGGGGTGGTTCTCCATGCCCATCCAGGGGAGAACATCTCGGGTGCTGGGCAGATAGACCCAGAACAGGACGCCAATCTATCACTGGGCACACACTCACACACACACACACTCTATATGGGGCAATTTGGAGAACTCAATCGACCTTGATACATGTTTTTGGACTGTGGGAGGAAACCGGAGAACCCGGAGGAAACCCACACAGACACGGGGAAAACATGGAAACTCCACCCAGATTGGGATTCGAACCAGGAATCCCTAGTGCTGAGAGGAGAACATGCAAATCACTAAGCCGCCGTTCCTCCCATAATGTGATTTCACTAAATATAATATTTTATCTCAGTGGTTGGCATGTTCTCCTCTCAGGACTAGGGATTCCCGGTTCGAATCCCCATCTGGGTGGAGTTTCCATGTTCTCCCCGTGTCTGCGTGGGTTTCCTCCGGGTTCTCCGGTTTCCTCCCACAGTCTAAAAACATGGATCAAGTCAATAGAATTCTCAAAATTGCCCCATATAGAGTGTGTCTGTGTGTGTGCCCAGCGATAGAGTGACCCCTGTCCTGGGTGTATCTGCCCAGCGCCCGAAACGTTCTCCCCTGGATGGGCATGGGGAACCCCACCACGACCCTAATAGAGGATAAAGCGGAAGATAATGGATGGATGGATGAATGAATAATATTTTATAAGCAAAACACATGCAACAATCACAAGACAAAAATAAAGTAGAATGAATGATGGGTGAGTGGATTATGATTGGAAATGTATTAATCATAGGTTAATTGATTAGTGTTTGCAAATGAAAAGGCATCATGGCTCACATCCTTTTGTCAAACTCATCTCATCATCTTGACTGCTCAATCCTCTACTAGATGGGTTTTCAGTCCTTTAAACAGTCCACTTGTTAAAACAAGATTGCAAGTAATTTAGGTGTTTCACCATCTACCATTGAAATCTCAGTCTGAGTAAGGCAAGGCCATTGTGTGTGACCTTTGAGCCATCAGATGGGAATTGCACAAGAAACCATTATGTGACAAATATTGCTTGAGTCCCAACCAAGTCGCTGCAGGAACAAGAAATGCAACATGAGACTACATACATCAGTTCTGTGATTAAACGCTGCCTTCTTAAGACCCTGGCTTTAAAAGGGTGGGAAAAAAATGTTGTGGTCAGATGAGTCCAAATGTAAGTCATGATATCATTACATCTTTCACGCAATGTATTTCAAGCTTGACTTTCTTTAGTTATTAGTCAGTAGACCTGTTTGTGCAAGTGCAAGCATCCATATCAGCTGAATCAAAACTTTAATCTGCCAGCTACATCGTATGAATTTTATTGGTCCTATTTAAGTGCAAGTTCAGGTTTTTTTTTATTACATTGTTTTAAAGTGCATTGTTAAAAAGCAGCATTACAATTTTCTAAGCCTAAGCCTAAAGATACAGTGGAAAGAAAAATAATCTAAATAAAAATCTTTTTTTTGCATGACTAATGCAAAGCAGGACGTGTACAAACAGCCAAGTGTGAAATGAAACATTGGAGAGACAATGAGATTTGGAAACTTTTGTTAATAATTGTCAGGGATGGCACGCTGGCCTAGGGCTAAGCAGTCAGCGCTGGGAATCCACATTTGAATCCCAATCTGGGTGGAGTTTCAATGTTCCCCCCGTGTTCGTGCAGGTTTTTCTCGGGTTCTTCGGTTTACTCCCACAGTCCAAAAACATGGATTTAAGGTAAATTGGCTGCTCTAATTTTAAATAAATAAATAAATAAATAAAAAAATCAAATCAAATTAGACATCTCCACATAAAGTAAAAAAAATGGATTTACAAAATAGTTGTTGAAAAAGGATGAGTAAAAGAGAATAAAAAAAATAAAATAAAATAAAAGATGTATTTACAATGTGCAATTTAAATAAAAAAAAAGATTAAACTGTACAATTATGGCACTGTAATGGATATAAACTAAAAATGGTCTTATAAGTTATGATGTGCATGTGCGTATCTGTGTGAATTGTGTCAATTGAATTCTCCAAATTGCCCCATATAGAGTGTGTCTGTGTGAGTGAGTGTGTGTCCAGCGATGGGTTGGTGTCCTGTCCTGGGTGTATCTGCCCAGCTCCCGAAACGTTCTCCCCTGGATGGGCATGGGGAACCCCCCCGCGACCCTAATATAGGATAAAGCGAAGATAATGAATGAATGAATGAATAAAAACAAAAATGTATTTACAATGCGCAATTTAAATAAAAAGAGAGAAACTGTAGAATTATGGCACTGTAATGATATAAACTAAAAATGGTCTTATAAGTTATGATGTGCATGTGCGTATCTGTGTGAGTGAGTGTGTGCCCAGTGATGGATTGGCATCCTGTCCTGGGGGTATTTTCCAAACTCTCTAAAGGTCCTCTGGATGGGCATGGGGCACCCACCCCACCCCATCTTAGTAGAGGATTAAGTGAAAAATAATGACGTTAGATGAAAACCAGAAATCCATCCATTATATTCTGCTTAATCCAATACTAGGGTTGCAGGGGGAATGTTTCTTGCATTCCATAACTAAATATAGCCGCACTATCTTATCTCTCTTTAGTCAGTACGCCCAAAATGTGGTGGATTAAAGTGAAAAAATCCGAGCAGTGTCTAAGGGGGCTTGTATTTGTATTAAATCATGAGGTTGGAAGTTGAGAAATGAATAGTTAAGGGGTATAAATGTGTAAAAACATGAAAAGTAGGGAATTCTCAGGGTTGGAAACACCTGATGAAACTTTTATCAGCCCCTGTGTTCTCATCATGTTTCCGGAGCTCCACAGAATCTGTTGGCCTTTTGCCTGCTGTTGTTTCACTGGCGGTTATAGGATTAATTTTCTAAGCGGGTGTATCCTGTTAGGTTCCGAGAGGAAATGCGCTTGCCACCTCATCCTTTAATAAATTCATCATTTCATCACTTGGGGGCGGCACGGTGGTTTAGTGGTTAACACGTTCTCCTTTCAGCACTAGGGATTCCTGGTTTGAATCCCCATCTGGGTGGAGTTTCCATGTTCTCCCCGTGTTCACGTAGGTTTCCTCCAGGTTCTCTGGTTTCCTCCCACAGTCCACAAACATGGATTCAAGTCAATTGAGTTCTCCAAATTGCCCCATATAGAGTGTGCATGTCTGTATGTCTGTGTGAGTGAGTGAGTGTGTGCCCAGCGATAGATTGGCCCCCTGTCCTGGGTGTATCCCCCCCCCCCCCACACGACCCCAATATAGGATAATGTGGAAGATAATGGATGGATGGATTTCATCACTTGGGTTGGGCCCACAAACTTGAGTTTAAATTATAAAATTTGATAGTTTTCATTAGTTTAAAGACTGGCTTTCTTAATATAACCATGATAACAGTGAATAAACATTGTTTATTCATTAATAAAGAAGAATTTTGGCTCAGAAACTCATTGCTGAAAGATAACCAGCCACAGTGCCAAGGTCATCACTTTTAAAGCAGCTGTGCTGAAATCCCCCAGCATGCACCGCGCGGGAGAGTGCCGGACTGCACGTATTCACACACAGGGTGCGTTTTAATCCAAAACTCCATTCCCTTAATCCCTTCACTTACAAAAGACCAAAAAACAAACCAAATACTCACTTTATATTCATGTCATCATATCCCTCCATGAGGTTAGTGTTTCAGTTAGAGGACTGGAGGACAGTTCATGACAGGTAGCACCATGTGATCCTCTTTGATCAGTTCATCACTCAATAAAATAATAAAATCCAGCAAATTACCTTCGAGGAAAATAAACTAATAAGGGATCAGACATAAAATAACAATTATATATGAGTAAATACATTCAGATGATCAAAAGGCATGGAGTTTTATAGATCCTGCAGAAAACACATGAAGTCATGGAGAGAACATGCAAACTTAACATGAAATGTTGATTTCCAGATTTAGTTTGCATGTTCTCTCCATGACTGCATGGCTTTTCTCCTTGTTTATAAGCATGACGTTTAATATTTTCTGCTAAATGAACTCAACATAAAAATCGATTTAATTGTATTTATTTAGCTCTTTTACATGCAAAGATTGTAAAAGTATGACATCAGTATATTAACCGAAATGACTATTATAATTTTGATTTACAATTGATGTCAAATCGTTTCAAGTTTATACGATATTGATAACCGTCTGCCCTCTTGTGGACATGATCGGTCATTACCATGAAAGCAAAGTAATTTCACGCGTCGTCTCTCTACATATAAATGATCTACAGTAGCAGTCAAAAGTATGGACACACTACCTTTCTCCTCCTTTATCCATTTACTCTACATTTCTACAATTCAAATACAATTGTGGACTACAGTACGTCCCCTTTACTCTGTTCTAATGGTCAGAACCCCAATAGAACCACCACAGAGCAGGGGTTATTTGGTGGGGGCAATAGTCCTATCCCAGCAGTGTGACTGAGGTGGAGAAACGGAACTACATGAGACCTGTTCTGTGATGCTCCTGACCAATAGAGACCAGAGAACCAACAGGGGACTAACAGAACAAAGTAAAACTACAATGTGCGTCTACAGTACCCGTCAAAGGTTTGGCTTTTTGCTCCACTTATTGTATACCATCAAGCTGGACTTTGTAGTTCTCCAATTCCAGACTGTAGTCCAGCTGTTTGGGTTCTACAATACATACTGTGTACGTCCCCTTTACTCTGTTCTAATGGTCAGAACCCCAATAGAACCACCACAGAGCAGGGGTTATTTGGTGGGGGCATTAGTCCTATCCCAGCAGTGTCACTGAGGTGGAGAAATGCTGCACTAGAACCCCCTCACCACATCAGTGTCACTGCAGAACCGACAATAAACAATCCACCACCCAAACTACACCTGACCAATAGAGAACAGAGAACCAACAGGGGACGAACAGAACAAAGAACACAGATGGACTACAGTCTGGAATTATAGAACTACAAAGTCCATCTATATAAGTGGAGGCAATGGGGCAACAAGGGGTCGTGTCCAAACTTTTGACTGGTAGTGTATATCTGCAAGTTAGATGTCTGATTAAACCTTCATTCATTATCTTCCGCTTTATCCTATATTAGGGTCGTGAGGGGGGGGGGGGGGTTCCTCATGCCCATCCAGGGGAGAACGTTTTGGGCGCTGGGCAGATACACCCAGGACAGGGTGCCAATCTATCGCTGGACACACACTCACTCACACAGACACACTCTATATGGGGCAATTTTGAGAATTCAATTGACTTGATTCATGTTTTTGGACTGTGGGAGGAAACCGGAGAACCCGGAGGAAACCCACGCGGACATGGGGAGAACATGGAAACTCCACCCAGATGGGGATTCAAACCGGGAGTCCCCAGCGCTGAGAGGAGAACGTGCCAAGCACTAAGCCACCGTGCCGCCCTGATTGAACATATGAAAGGAAAGTACACATAATAGATTTTATTGAAGGCAAAGAATGACATTACAAATATAAGCCCTTCTTTTCTTTGATCTACATCAAACCATGAAAGAATTGCCAGGAGTAGAAATAGTTTTAACCCAACAGTGTTTCAAAATCCCACACCAGAAAGACAAACAGCAAAATACCCTGAATAAATAGACAACAGGTTAAATTCAAGGCAAAGTAGACAGCTCTGAACAAACCGCCCTGGTTGAACATGACCCCAGCGATTATGTGGCGATTACAGCATTGTCCGCGTCACAGCCGCGCTAAATAACCTTACATTCCCATCGACCACTGAGGCATATTGCTTAGATTAAGGTTCCCGTTTGAAACACAATGACTCCAACGACCTCTGTGTTTAACAACAGGCGAGAGTTACATTTATAACGCGGAGCTGGCTTGGGTCGTACTCGACATCGACCACCTACTCAAACACACTCAGGGCAACTCGGTTGTGTCACTCCTAAGGCAGTGAAGGACGGTACAGTGGAGTGAACGAAGAGAACACGAACGATGCGATGAACAAAGGAAAAACAAAGTGAGAACAAGAGCACGGATGGGAAAAGCACTACGGTGCCGCGTGTCAGTGCTGAGGCCAAGTGTGCAAAACATAAAAGTAAACAAAATCAGTCAGCTCAATAAAATTTTTGGGAAAAAAAAAAAAAAGTTGCAGTGACGAATTTGAATGTTTAAAATAAAAGAAGTAAACTATAAAAATGACATGTGACATTGTTAGATGTTATTCTTTAGTGTAGCTTTGGGTTGATGGTTTCGCCACATGTAGAAGTGTTGGAGAGGAATTGGGAGATGCACCATAATGGAGTGGATCCAGAGCAGAGAGGTCCTCTCGAACACCACTGCCTGGGACATGAAGAATACTGCTGCTCACTGGGCAAAATCTGAAGGCACAACAGATCATTATTACAAAGGCCGAATCAGCATTCTGCTGAATGGAGAGAACAAGACCCTGCACAAAGGTCCCGGGTTCGATCATGTAGCAGATTCTTTCTGTTTTGGGGAACGCATGTCGCCCTCAAGGCTAGAAAAATGTTAACATACATTAGGGCGCTTAAAATTGTCCCTTATCTGTAATAGCTTTATAGTGACCCCTGTAAGATGTTTGGGAATTACATCATCAATGCACCGACTAAGGTAAGAAGTAGGACTGGGGGGGGGGGGGGTAAAGTGTGTTAGGGAAAATACATCCATTATCTTCTGCTTTATCCTCTATTAGGATCGCGGTGGGGTTCCCCATGTTCATCAAGGGTAGAACGTTTCGGGCGCTGGGCAGATACACCCAGGACAGGGCGCCAATCTATCACTGAGCACACACTCACACAGACACACTATATATGGGGCAATTTGGAGAATTCAATTGACCGTAATCCATGTTTTTGGACTGTGGGAGGAAACCGGAGAACCCGGAGGAAACCCACGTGGACACGGGGAGAACATGGAAACTCCACCCAGATTGGGATTCGAACCGGGAATCCCTAGAGCTGAGAGGTGAATGTGCTATGAGAAAATACAGTACCAGTCAAAAGTTTGGACACGCCCCTATTCTTGCTTTATTGTCCAATTACTCCACTTACCATGTAGATGAACTTTGTAGTTCTATAATTCCAGACTGTAGTCCATCTGTGTTCTTTGTTCTGTTTGTCCCCTGTTGGTTCTCTGTTGGTCAGGTGTAATTTGGGTGGTGGATTGTTTATTGTCGGTTCTGCAGTGACACTGATGTGGTGAGGGGGTTCTAGTGCAGCAGTGCTGCTGGAGTTTCATTTCTCCACCTCAGTCACACTGCTGGGATAGGACTAATGCCCCCACCAAATAACCTCTGCTCTGTGGTGGTTCTATTGGGGTCCTGACCATTAGAACAGAGTAAAGGGGACGTACACAGTATGTACTATAGAACCCAAACAGATGGACTACAGTCTGGAATTGAAGAACTACAAATTCCATTTTTACAATAAGTGGAACTGAGAACATGAACAATAAGTGGGGCAAAAGGGGGCGTGTCCAAACTATTGACTGGTATTGTAATTGGCCAATGAGTGTATACCTTGGTGTTAAATGGGCTAAAGGAAATAAAAGGCCCATGTGTTTTTACTTCGCCACCCTTTATTCAAGATTCAAGAACATTTTATTATCATTAATTAATTTGATAATCATAATTAAGAACGAAATTATGGGTCACGGACCCCGATTACCCTGTTATTTTAAAGTTATAATTTAAATGTAAATTTTAAAGAAGAAAATGAGAATTTAGAACAGAGTAAAGGGGACGTACACAGTATGTACTGTAGAACACAAACAGATGGACTACAGTCTGGAACTGGAGAACTACAAATTCCATCTTTACGTTAACTGGAACTGAGAACACGGACAATAAGTGGAGAAAAAAAGAATGTATGTTCAAATTTTTGAGACACATTTATGAAGTAGATCTAATCCATGTGGGTGTAGTAAAATGATCATATTTCAGCCAGGTACTAATATTAGTACACTATCCATCAACAACAGTCGACTCTGGCTGCTAATGTTTCTGCATGCCAGCGAAGCAACACTGATTAGCAATTACTCATCATGATGTGTGTAATTAAAAGCCTCAGAATACTCACAGAGTACCAGCTGCAGGGCCCTACTCATCTGAGGCAGACATCCCTTTAACTGGATCCTTTTCCCGCATCTTAAAATGGGGATGATGGGAAAACAGGCAAAGGTTAGTGTTTTAAAACCTCAAACCATGATATTGTAATAAAAATAATAATTAATCCATTTTTTAAAGAAAGCCATAAATATGAACAGCATTTTAATAAAACTCTTTTTTGGCAGCTTATCAGCACAAAGGAGCCAAAGCTCACATTTCCATCAGCCGCGAGGTAGTGAAACACAAAGCACCTTATCGAGTTCCTTTTGCGTCTCCGCTTCCATCCGCCGAATGTCATCCATTGTTAAATCGATCCATTTATCCATCCAGCAAAAGAGCTGTCTGTGAAAGTTGGTGAACAGCCGCTTCTCTTGCTGAAAACCATGAATAAAATTTTTTTAAAAAATGAATAACTTAAACCACAGAGCTTCTATTTGCTTGAGATTTGCAGAATCTCAAAGAAAAAGGAAGAAAAAAGTAGTCAGTTGATGGCACACTTAATTATTAAGTAACCACGACATTAATTAAACATTAAGCTATCATTCACATAACATTAGCATAACTGAATAAAGCATTATCTTTGAAAATAAATAAGTTACAACGTTATAATACAGAAAAGTGCATATACTGTGCATATACTGAAAAGTGCAAAATGGCATATTTATAGTATATGGACAAAAAGAGTTATTTAATGTGTCCTTGTGCACAAAGCGAGCTCCATTAAGACAATGGATAAGTCTGCTGTGGCGGAACGTGACTGATGCACGCAGAGTCCTGACTTCACCTCTATAGAACAGCATAGAGATAGACAGAACGGAGAAAAGGCAGACGGCCGTGTTCAGAAACAGGGTCTGTCTCAGTGTCTGGTAACGTCCTGATTCACCACCACGCCGAGCATGTTACATTAAACATGTTCAAATATAAATCTCGACTCTGGGCGGCATTGTGGCTTATTGGTTGGCATGTTCTCCTCTCAGCACTAGGGATTCCCGGTTCGAATCCCAATCTGGGTGGAGTTTCCATGTTCTCCCCTTGTCCGCGTGGGTTTCCTCCGGGTTCTCCGGTTTCCTCCCACAGTACAAAAACATGGATTACGGTCAATTGAATTCTCCAAATTGCCCCAAATAGAGTGTGTCTGTGTGAGTGAGTGTGTGTCCAGTGATGGATTTGGCGCCCTGTCCTGGGTGTATCTGCGCAGCGCCCGAAACGTTCTCCCCTGGATGAGCATGGGGAACCCCCACTACCCCCCAAACTTAGTAGAGGATAAAGCGGAAGATAATGGATGGATGGAATCGTACCCTCTGAATAAAGCCTTCCACTTTGTTCTGCAAGCCGAACCATTTGAACTTGACGGTCACTAGTTTGTAGGCGCACATATGAGGACAGTCGGTCTTCTGAGGAAGTTCTTTCTGGAATGAAATTAACCACACAACTGAAGGTTAACCGAGGAGAAATCATGTGAATGATTCATACAGATCACGCTTTTGAAGAGCATGCATACCCGCCAATCTGGTCCCAGAGGTCCTCTCCCAGTCTTCGTGGATTGGAATACGGCTGGATCCTCCTCTGGTTTATAATCCTAAAAGGGATAGGATTATAAATATATATATAATATAATATAATACATAGAGAGAAACTAACAGAACCGTCTTTCTTGCTTACAACTAATCATGGCATCATGAGTGCAATTATATAAAGATTTGACCTTAAAACAACAGCTTTAAAATAATTTTAATGCTATATTGCTATATATATTGCTCAATGATGGCTCGGTTGGGCAATATGTACAATTGATTGCCCAATTCAATGCATCATGTGGCCTGTTACACATCTTTTGTCAAGTTATATATAATATATATATTAGAGTGTGGTAGCTCAGTGCTTAGGGTGTTGAGCTATCAATTTGAAGTTTGGAGAAAAAAAAACCCTCAGAAAACTCTGCCAGTGTGGGAAGCCCTTAACCTTTAATCACCAGCCTTGGAACCTAAAGGTCCCTAGTTCAATGAATTGTCATGGCTGACGTACCTCCTTGGTCAAAATACTTGTCCCCAATTGTTCCCTGGGCGCTGTATATTGGACTGCCCCCTGCTCTGTGCATGTGTGCTCACTTATTAGTGTGTGTGTGTTTCACTGCACAGATGGGTCAAATGTGGAGGACATTTTCCGCTATTTACAAGTACAGTAGGAAAGAGAGATTATTTTTACTTTATTCTTATTGCTTATAACCCCTATTAACACACTGGTTCTCTGACCCCAACCATCAAGTTAATAGCAATAAAAAGAACCCACAAAACAACCTAACGTAAAGCAGGACAGGTGACATGGTGGCAAGGACATCTTTAACAGCTCACTGTACCATCAAAATCATTCTAAAGTCGCTGTTCATTAAAAGAAACAAAGTAATTTTGCTTTCAAAGGGTTACACATTTACCATCCTATCCCATCACTCACAATAAACTGATCTGTACACCTCCCTCTGAAAGCATCAATACATCTAACACAACTCGTATTGCTCTTACTCAGTGCGACGATCATGTATCAGTACAAAACCTAATTTATTTTCATATGCAAACAGACTGTCTGTCGAAGAAACACGCAAGAAACTGACAATGGACTCAATGGAGCTTCATGTAAAAGTAATCAGGACCACAATGTCCTCCCAGCGCTTCAGTAACCCAATTTAACCACGTACCTGACTTAATGTGGGCATCTGTGGCTCTTTATTTATTTCCCCAGCATTCAGCCGGTGCAGTAAATTACACACGCATATGAAAAGCTTAACCAAAAAGCGACCGCTGGTTTGAATTTCGATACGTGTGCAGAGTTCAGTGAGGGTTTACAGGCTGTGTTCTCAGAGAGGGAGTGCTTTAAAGACATCCCTATTAATCACAGTGTAGGTAGCCAAAGAGGCGAGAGCGCTTTCCGCCCACTGCGTTATGCCACATCTGGACGTTGGCAGCTGGCGTCTCATGCCGATGTTACATTCCCTCCCCCTCAACTGGTTGGTTGGTAGCTTATGCATTATGGAAAACAGGTTTGGGACGCTTTATACTTAATTTACTAAACTACAGCAGCTTCAAGTCTTCTACAAATGACCCCCCCCCCAATCCGAAAAAAATCCGACTGATTTTAGATTGGAAGATTTGAGTTGCCATCAACATTCTGGACCAGTCAAGTACTCAAGTACTTCCACACCAAACTCAACCAGTCATGTTTTTATTGACCTTGCCCTTGTTTGAGACGCCTTGTGTACATAGTGTGTACGTGGCAGGATAGGGTAATTTTTTTTTTTTTTTTTTTTGCAGGAGTACAGTCATTCTGGAATAGGAATAGGCCTTCCCCAAACTGTTTCCACAAAGTTGGAAGCATACAGCTGTCCAAAATGCATAGCAAGGTGCTAAGTGTTATTCACTCTTGACAATGGGATTGAATAAAACACGGAACTCAATGAGTGAGGTGTGTCCCAATAATTTTGCATATATAGTGTATACACACACAGTATCTGCTGTTAGCCCAAGATGGGCCAGAACATTTTGTCTAAATTTAATTTACCACCAACTATTTAGACTGCAGTCTTTTCAGAAGTTACTTATCTACATTAATTATGAAAACATTAACATGGTTGTACAAGCTCACGTTTGATTAACGGTTTAACAATCACTAATTATTATACTAGGGCGATGAAATGAATGTTTTTTGGGCACTGGGTAAATACACACACTGGGGGGACACACTATATGGGGGTAATATAGAGCAGCCAATTCACCTTGAATCCATGTTTTTGAATTGTGTGGGGGGGGGGGGGGAGAAACCCCCTAGTCAAAGCTCCATACAGATCAGGGTTCAAACCTGGGTCCCCAGCGCTAAGAGGTCGTGTTTACCTCCACACCACCCCGCTGCCCTGAATACAGTTTCTGTAATAGCAGACGTCTATAAGCTCACCCTTGGTTCAACTTGACTCTTGTCTCCAATGTCAATGTAAACAACATCAACCTTCTTCCAGGTGTCTTCATCAAGCTTATGTACCTGCAGAGAACACAGAGGACAAGAGGCACAAAAATTAAAAGAATTAATTAATTCATTCATTCATTTATTCATTATCTTCCGCTTTATCCTCTATTGGGGTCGTGGGGGGGTTCCCCATGCCCATCCAGAGGAGAACGTTTCGGGCGCTGGGCAGATACACCCAGGACAGGGCGCTAATCTATTGCTGGGCACACACTCACTCACAAACAAACACACTCTATATGGGGCATTTTGGAGAATTCAATTGACCTTGATCCATGTTTTTGGACTGTGTGAGGAAACCGGAGAACCTGGAGGAAACCCACGCGGACACGGCGAGAACATGGAAACTCCACCCAGATGGGGATTCGAACCGGGAATCCCTAGCGCTCAGAGGAGAACATGCTAACCACTAAGCCACCAGAATTATTCATTCATTCATTATCTTCCGCTTTATCCTCTATTAGGGTCGCGGTGGGGTTCCCCATGCCCATCCAGGGGAGAACGTCTCAGGCGCTGGGCAGATACACCCAGGCGCCAATCCATCGCTGGACACACACTCACTCACACAGACACACTCTATATGGGGCAATTTGGAGAATTCAATCGACTTGATCCATGTTTTTGGACTGTGGGAGGATACCGGAGAACCCGGATGAAACCCACGCAGACACAGGGAGAACATGGAAACTCCACCCAGATGGGGATTCGAACCGGGAATCCCTAGAGCTGAGAGGCGAACGTGCCAACCACTAAGCCGCCCGCCACCAGAATTAATTTTTAAAAAATGTATTTAATATAGTGGATAGAACACAAGTTTCAATGTACAAGTCAAACAGGGTAATTTTCTATTACAGTGTATTTGCCACTCACGTTTTCCTGATCTCCAGTGTCAGGCTTGTGCCATGTCTCGATCATGATCATGAAATTATCCTTCATGTACTCGTTCTACAAAAGTGAAGAGAAGATTTGGGCTGTATCAAAAATAATTATCAGAAATCTTTAATCAGGTAGTACATTCTGCCAACAACCTACCAAAGCATAATGTAAAGCAAATGCTCAAACACTTCTCTGTAAACAGCCACGTTAACATTTATTTAAGGGACGTTTTGCTCTGATGTGACTCGAAATGCAAATAAGTAGCATGTGTTTGCTAATTTGCAAAAAATCAATTGCAAACTACGTTGGGTGCGGTGCAGACGGAGGAGATCAGAGTACTTACAGTGAGAACTGGAGATGGGGAGAATGGGAACGGCCCATGGAAGAAACAGTAAAGGATTTGGCGTTAGTTCTAAATTGCTTTGTCATGAACATACAGAACAAGAGTTCATTTGTATAATGCGTATCGACTATGTAAATGCAGGCTTAGGGAGATTAGGATTAGGAAGACTTACCCGTGCGGCAGTATGGATAAGCATTCCAGGCTTTCTCATGGATTTTAAGAGCAGATGCCGGAGCCAGCAGTCGCACAAACGTCGGTACCTTACTATAGAAGATAAAACAAAGTAGAGGGTTAAATATAAAGCATAGAGCAGAATTTCAATGTTATTCCTGGGTTTCAGATTTAAAGATTTAACCCGTGATGAAACCAATGCCTTACTTTAAAAAGGTAAGTTTTACTGGTGGGCGGCACGGTGGCTTAGTGGTTTAGCACGTTCTCCTCTCAGCACTAGGGATTCCCGGTTCGAATCCCCATCTGGGTGGAGTTTCCATGTTCTCCCCGTGTCCGCGTGGGTTTCCTCCGGGTTCTCCGGTTTCCTCCCACAGTCCAAAAACATGGATCAAGGTCAATTGAATTCTCCAAATTGCCCCATATGCAGTGTGTTTGTGTGAGCGAGTGTGTGCCCAGTGATAGATTGGCGCCCTGTCCTGGGTGTATCTGCCCAGCGCCCGAGACATTCTCCCCTGGATGGGCATGGGGAACCCCACCGCGACCCTAATAGAGGATAAAGCGGAAGATAATGAATAAATGAATGTTTTAATGGCTGACTTCAAAGCTCGACAATAACAATAGTCAGTTGTCCCATGGTTCTTTTAGCTGGAATTTGAAGATAATTCGGGGTTCGGGACACATGAGTGAACGGTCTGACACAGAGTCCACAGAGTCCCACCCTTTAGGAACTCTGAAATGTGCTGAAGTGAGTTTTACTGAGTGAATCATCAATAAAAGTGCTCCAGCAAAAGCAGCTCAGCTGGTTCCATCTCCACGTACGGACTTGTAAGTCAAGACAGTACAATGAAATCAAGTATCGGCCAGCGGGGCAGTGCCATGGATGAGAACATGGCAGTTAGGAAGGGAGGGCATGGAGATAATTAATGGAACTGCTAAAGGTTCCTCTAATGATCAGCATATAGGCATGACAGACAATAAAACCCATTGTGCAGGACAGAAAAAGTTTGAGAACCACTGTCCATCCATTATCTTCCGCTTTATCCTATATTAGGGTCGCGGGGGGGTTCCCCATGCCCATCCAGGGGAGAACGTTTCGGGCACTGGGCAGATACACCCAGGACAGGACGTCAATCCATCGCTGGACACACACTCTCTCACACAAACACACTCACTCTATATGGGGCAATTTGGAGAATTCAATTGATTTGATCCATGTTTTTGGACTGTGGGAGGAAACCGGAGAACCAGGAGGAAACCCACGCGGACACGGAGAGAACATGGAAACTCCACCCAGATGGGGATTTGAACTAGGAATCCCTAGTGCTGATATGAGAACATGCAAATCACTAAGCCACCGTGCCACCCTCGAGAACCACTGTACTAAACCATAACTAGTACTTTTAGCTGTGTAGACAAATTGGGACACAGACTCTGTGTGTTTTGCTTTCGTGCTTTTAGCTTAAAACTAAATCACAGTCCTCTCAGACCATGTCTCCAGAATAATTAACTTGTGTTTTCATGTCTTCAAGTGAATTAAGAACCTATATATATATATATATAATTATAGTTTGTTTTGCATTTCAGTGTTGCTAGAACCCTACACTGGTTTAGTTTCACAACCTTATATTAAAAGGACAGATCCACATTTTTACTTTTTTCTTTCTGTGAATTGTTCAAGTTTAAGTTAAGTGTATTTATATAAAGCTTTTATAATATTACATTGTCTTTAAGCATCTTCACAGTGTTCCAAGCTAGAATAACCAAAACACAAACTGAAGCTCAAGTAACGATGATGAAAGCCAGCAGTATTAATATAAATGTTAGAAATCTATTGTTTTTTTAACTTTTGCCTGAATATTTTACTGATTTTTTTTGCTTTTGCATGAAAAAAAGTACCACTATAAAAAAAAAGTACCACAAAAACGTCCCAAGAACTGTTAAAAAAAAGTTAATGCGACTAACAAACACCAACAGGCTTTGGAATCATTTCCCAAAACGATTCTCTGATTCAGTGTAAGTCAGCAGCTTTTGCAGACATCATTTATACTGTAGCAGATTTAAATATTGCATTTTATTTAAAGTCAAAGTTTATTTTTAGTCAGGGTTAAACCTAAAAAATATTTATACACTTGCATGTCGCAAATATTACCAATTCAACTCCTAATCAACGATTTAATCTAAACGAATTTATTTACAACAGAATGTTGTTCCTATTTGAAAATCATGTTCAGAGATACATATTTGCAGAACAAACATAACAACGAAGTTTGGTCACTTTTTATCCAACGCGAAGGTCAGAACACAGGATTGACAGTGGAGCAATGAGGGTTAAGGGTCTTGCTCAAAGACCTACATTGAGAAAATGAGTGGAGCTGTGATTTAAACCCACAGATTGACAGCTCAACACCCTAACCAATAAACTACCACACCCCTAATTACAAAGAGGACCCGCCCACCTTTGCAGATGGTAAATCTTGTGTGTGTACTGTCCCTTCTCTCCGTCCTTTTCATAGGGCTCATTCTTTAACACCTCCACTCCTTCTCCTCCACCGGTCTCATTCTTACTGGCCTCAGCCACCGAGTACAGCTGACCCACCTGGTACTAAAGTGAACAGGGGAGACAAAACGGTTCCTACAGCATTCTCATAGGACATGCAAAACAGTGCTATAACCAATGATGGGTTCTGCACAAAGTATAACTGACATCCATTAATAAAGTTATGTACTTTATAATAAACACGATTCAAGAAAATTGCCTTAAAAACATGGCATTACATCAAAAGCTCTTATCTGTACATTTATAGCTGATAGCGATGTTTCAGCCCATGTACAGTACAACAGTTGAGAAGACGTTGACCTCATGTTTCTAATCTAATTGTCCTTTTTATTATTACCACAAACTACATGGATGCACTTTGTAGTTCTACAATTACAGACTGTAGACCATTCATTGCTTCAAATACTTTATTAATATCCTTTACTTAACTTTAGCAACACAGTGGGATCAAAAACACATTAACGTTGCTGCAAAGATGGGAATCAACCACCAGCCGAATAATGTGCTCTTTTAAATAATTGAGTAAAAGGGGTCAAAGTATTACAGAAACATAGACAGCAGTCTGTAAGTGCATCTATATTGTAGGTGAAGCTGATAAAATGGACAGTGAATGAAGATACATGAAGATGTATGTAGTAAAATGGCTGGTAAGTATAAACGTAAATGTCCACATGCCTGTTACTGATACACAATCCACTTATTAACACTTGTAGTTAATGATTATATAGATATCCGGTTATTATACAGAACTTTTTACATTTTATTTAACTGGCATGCTCTTTTTAAGTCATGAGAATACTTAAAACATTCATGGAAAATGATGCTTGGGTTCGAGAAAGGATTATTTAACAGCACCGTCTTTGAAACAGTGATTCACAGCAAGCAAAAATGGTATTAGTGTTCATTCTAGCGCTGTGTCTCGTGGAGCATCTGAATGAGATTTGCATGGTTTTGTATAAATGGATATTCATGTTTACATATGAATCCATTTGGTCTCCATATACCTGCCATCACAAGCCATGGTGACAGTCAATGTATGCTTTTCAACAAAAAATAAAACGCATTACAGTATTCACACATTCCCCTGGCTCGCAGTCATCACGCACCACGCATGCACCCTAAAGTTTAAAGGTCAGGAACAAAAAGACAGCGCACACTTACCTCTTCAACGGAAATGGGAAGGACGACTCGGCTGGAAGACAAAACAAGCAGATTAGCAGAGAGGTTTTCCTACATTGTCTACACAGCAGAATAGAAACTGCCAATATTATGTAATTCATCACGGTGTCGTGCCACGCCGTTTCACGCAACAGTCACTGTTTATAGAACTAAATGACAGTTTCTATACGTATTGCCGACTATTTTTACTATGTGTTGATCTCCTGTTTTTTTAATATTAGTAATTTATGACGGGCACCACTGTTCGTAGGTGGAGTTCCAGCCTTTCACTCGTAAAACAGGCACAGTGATTAGTCACACTAATAAGGCGACCCAGCCTAGTGTCATTAAACACTGTCTGAACAAATGTATTGAGACATCTACATATAATACCGATAGAAATGTTGGCCAAGTTCCCACCATTGGCAGCTAGAACAGGTTCTTTAAAAAAATATATTAGAGAGACCGTGGAACATTTTGCCCATTCCTCCAGTAAGCAGTGGTGAGGTCAGACGGTTGTATGAGAGGGCCTGACTCACAATCTCCAGCCCAAAAAAATGCTCAGAGCTCAATCCTCAGCCCTTTACAGGCCAATCGAACTCTTCTCCACATATTCGCCCTTATGGACCCTGCTTTGTGCTCACACTGAATCACAAAAGCGCCTTCCCTAATGGTTCCCACAACAGTGGAACCATAGACATGTCCAAAACAAATGGCAATGCACTTCACTTAATACAGCTGGGACATTAAAACAGAGTGTCCTAATAATTTCCCCCATATAGTGCATGTGGACAGCTTGTGTCAGCATTCAGTGCAATCAAGAGATCCAAGCAACAAAGCACTGCAGCTGTGCGGGGTAAAGGAAACCAGATTCTGTCAATGATGATGGGCATCCATTCTAAATTATAAGGGCAGTTTGGAGAGACGGAGCAGCACGTGACCGTACGATTGACCTAGTATCAGTGCAGGATAAGGTGATCGTGTTACACCGTACTGAATGTTTGTATAGCTAGCTCTTTGCGGTCCTTCACTAGTTTGTATTTATTGTGTTTAAAGCTACACTAGGTGTAAGGTCATGTGATCCAGGATTGAGTGACAAGCTGCAAACAGATGTTACTTTATCTACACAATTAACTCCATTAGAGGAAAGAGGCATCAGAGGCAAAGTTACACTTCTCACACTATTAACAGCCAACCTCTGATTCATTTAATAATTTAAAGAGAACTCCTGATGGAAGCAGGTGAGCCACAGGAGATCCGAACCGAGGACTCCGGCTTTAAATAATTGACATCTTGTTATGTTCCAATAAACGGTCAGAAGAATGCAATGCGTTTTACTGAATAGACGACCAAGTGTTCAGGAAAAATCAACAATGGCGGGCAACCACGATTGATGAGAGAGCTCTGAATTCTCAAAGATCCCGCTTCGGTGTATAATCCTTAGGTGGGCTGTCCTTCTTCTGTGTAAATGGACCTTCCATATATGGTGGGGACTTCCTGAGCCCCTGGTCTCACTAATACATTTAACAGAGGTTATGTGTGAATTAGTAAATGTCATTACAAAAATAAAGAGCATTACAAAGTAGAACAAAAACCTTCATGTCTTTTTATGTTAAATAAATTCCAGCAAGGGCGGCAGATTCCCGGTTCGAATCCCAATCTGGGTGGAGTTTCCATGTTCTCCCGGTGTCCGCGTGGGTTTCCTCAGGGTCCTCTGGTTTCCTCCCACAGACAAACATGGATTTAAGGTGAGTTGGCTGCTCTAAAGTGACACAGTGGCTTAGTGTTTAGCATGCTCTCCTCTCAGCATTGGGGATTTCTGGTTCAAATCCCAATCTGGATGGAGTTTCCATGTTCTCCCCGTGTCCGCGTGGGTTTCCTCAGGGTTCTCCGCTTTCCTCCCACAGTCCAAAAACATGGATTAAGGCAAACTGATTTCTCCAAATGCCCCATATAGAGTGTGTTTGTGTGAACCCCCCACTCTAATAGAGGTTAAAGTGGAAGATAATGGATGGATGGATGAATTCTCCAAATTGCCCCATATATAGTGTGTTTGAGTGTGTGCCCAGCAATAGATTGGCGCCCTGTCCTGGGTGTATCTGCCCAGCGCCCGAAACGTTCTCCCCTGGATGGGCATGGGGAACCCCCCCCCACGACCCTAATAGAGGATAAAGCGGAAGATAATTGATGGATGGAAATTCCAACAAGGGCGGCACGGTGGCTTAGTGATTAGCATGTTCTCCTCTCAGCGCTAGGGATTCCCGGTTTGAATCCCAATCTGGGTGGAGTTTCCATGTTCTCCCCGTGGGTTTCCTCCGGGTTCCTCCCACATTCCAAAAAAACATGGAATTGAATGCTCTAAATTGCCCCATATAGAGTGTGTGTGTGTGTCCAGTGATGGATTGGCGCCCTGTCCTGGGTGTATCTGCCCAGCGCCCGAAACGTTCTCCCCTGGATGGGCATGGGCATGGGCATGGGAAACCCCCCCCCCACGACCCTAGTAGAGGATAAAGGGGAAGATAATGGATGGATGGAAATTCCAACAAGGTGGCTTAGTGATTAGCATGTTCTCCTCTCAGTGCTAGAGATTCCCGGTTTGAATCCCACTCTGGGAGGAGTTTCCATGTTCTCCCCGTGGGTTTCCTCCGGGTTCCTCCCACATTCCAAAAAAACATGGAATTGAATGCTCTAAATTGCCCCATATAGAGTGTGTCTGTGTCCAGTGATGGATTGGCGTCCTGTCCTGGGTGTATCTGCCCAGCGCCCGAAACGTTCTCCCTAGATGGGCATGAGGAACCCCCCTCCGCCACACTAGTAGAGAATAAAGCGGGAGATGATGGATGGATGGAAATTCCACCGATCTCCATACACTCCCTCTGCCTCAGACTCTGCCTCAGACTCTGCCTCAGACTCTGCCTCAGACTCTCCCTCTGCCTCAGACTCTGCCTCAGCCTCAGACTCTGCCTCAGACTCAGACTCTGCCTCAGACTCTGCCTCAGACTCTGCCTCAGACTCTGCCTCAGACTCTGCCTCAGACTCTGCCTCAGACTCTGCCTCAGACTCTCCCTCTGCCTCAGACTCTGCCTCAGCCTCAGACTCTGCCTCAGACTCAGACTCTGCCTCAGACTCTGCCTCAGAGCCTCAGACTCTGCCTCAGACTCTCCCTCTGCCTCAGACTCTGCCTCAGACTCTGCCTCAGACTCTCCCTCTGCCTCAGACTCTGCCTCAGCCTCAGACTCTGCCTCAGACTCAGACTCTGCCTCAGACTCTGCCTCAGACTCTCCCTCTGCCTCAGACTCCGGTCTGTTGGTATCGCTGCGGTTTGAGGCGAAGCCAAGTTCAACGCTGACGCCACCCTTCTCTTTCCCGGCGAGCACACGGTCTTTAAGTCGCAAATACTAACATTTCCGAGCCCCGGCCCGCCGTCAAACTTCTAAATAATACTCACAACTCTTTAATCAGCATGTTGTCGTCCGGCCGCGGCTGTCCGGGACATTTAATTCAAACTTTCCGGCTCTAAACTCTCTCTCGTCCGCCTTCAGCAGTTCCTGCTTTTCTTATTTCCCCCAATTCATTTCCTGAAAGACGTCGTAGGGGCGGCGTCGTCGTCAAGGTAACCACTCCCTCACGTAGATCAAACGGATGACGTGTCCGCCGCCGATTCGCCCGCGCCCGCGCACCAGCACGGTCGCGAGCGCCCAAAGCCACGCCCACCCTTACCGGCCATGTAAAGCAGGCGCGCGCGCGCCCCCCCCCCCCCCCCGAACTCGACTCCCGCTCCGGCTGCGGGAAATCGGTCGAGTCGGTTGAGTGAGCCGACACGGTGGATTCGTTTTCGGATTCGAGTTTTATGTAATAGTTTAGCTGAATTCCGTCACCGGTATAATGTTTAAACCACTCGAACGTCTAGTTGTTACTTTTACGTTGAGATCTGTTCATGCAATCTTTCAGGATGAGAGTTTGTTTCTCATCTTGGGGGTGAGAGTTTGAAAGAGTCGACTCCAGATGCAACATGTTCCCGCTGTCGAATACAAACAGCTGTAAAGACTTTTTCATTCTTCTTCATTCATTCATTATGGTCCGCTTTATCCTCTACTACTGTCGTGGGGGGAGGGGGTTCTCCATGCCCATCCAGGGGAGAACGTTTCGGGTTTCGGGACAGGGCACACAAACGCAATCTGTATGGGGCAATTTGGAGAACTCAATTCACCTTGATCCATGTTTTTGGACTGTGGGAGGAAACCGGAGAACCCAGAGGAAACCCACGTGGACATGGGGAGAACATGGAAACTCCACTCAGATTGGGATTCGAACCTGGAATCCCTAGCGCTGAGAGGAGAACATGCTAAACCACTAAGCCACCGTGCCGCGCTGTAAAGACTTGAGTTAATTAAATCTGTGCTGATTGTCGAATGAAAACGCATTTTCTCATCCTGGACTGTGCTAACTGCATTAACGTTCAACTAAATCATTTTTCTTATATTGATTCTGTGGATTCGACACTTGGGAAACATGTGGACTCTTTATTACAACATCTGGAAAAACAACGACATTCACTGTTAACAGTCTCAAATCTACACTTACACTATCGGTCAAAAGTTTGGACACGCTGCCTTCTTGCCCCTTGGTCTATTTCCTCCACTTATCATATAGATGGACTTTGTAGTTCTATAATTCCAGACTGTAGTCCATCTGTGTTCTTTGTTCTGTTAGTCCCCTGTTGGTTCTCTGTTCTCTATTGGTCAGGTGTAGTTTGGATGGTGGATTGTTTATTGTCGGTTCTGCAGTGACACTGATGTGGTGAGGGGGTTCTAGTGCAGCATTTAAACACCTCAGCATTTACACTGCTGGGATAGGACTAATGCCCCCACCAAATAACCTCTGCTCTGTGGTGGTACTATTGGGGTTCTGACCATTAGAACAGAGTAAAGGGGACGTACACAGTATGTACGGTAGAACACAAACAGATGGACTACAACGTCTATCTTTACAGTAAGTGAAACTAATAACATGGACAATAAATGGAGCAAATGGGATGGGGGGGGGTGTCAAAACTTTTGAATGGTACTGTAGGTTGGAGCAACTGTAATTTAATTTAATTGAAAAAAGATTAACAATAATATAAAAGTAATTAAGTAATTATCTGCATTTATATGCATTTATTTAATTTACTATAACTATAAAAGTTAATTAACTATACAATATAATGTTACTATTGATATAATAACCTCTAAATACTATAAAGCATCTACAATTTTGAGAACTACTGTATATTGTGGTATTAATGTAAAATATGATCTCGTATCAGGTAGTAATAGTAATATGCATCAGTTTTAAAACTATATTTCACTCCTTCAAGAAAAAATAATTGCATTATTGGGTGGAGTGTGCTGACTGAGTGTGTCTATCAATTCCAGACCTGAACAAGACTTTCCACTACCTTTGTTTAACAGAGTAAACAAACCAAACTGGTCTTCCTCCATTCTGTGTCGAACGCCACTAGCACAAGAAATTCTTAAAGCTTTAAAATGTCCATCATAGTTGCATTGGCTGTTCTATATGTCTGTATGTATATATATGTTAGTGCTTAGATACATTCATTCATTCATTCATTATCTCCCGCTTTATCCTTTATTAGGGTCGCGGTGGGGTTCCCCATGCCCATCCAGGGGAGAACGTCTCGGGCGCTGGGCAGATACACCCAGGACAGGGCGCCAATCTATCGCTGGGCAGCTTAGATACATACTGTACTTAATTTTATTTTACTCTGGAAATAAAGTAAAACATTGTAATAATACTTTAGGGGTAAAAATATTGAAGGTGACAAAGAAGGACTCCTGTATTATCATCTCTTTTCTAACTACATAACATATAACATATATTTAAGCATCAGACAGAAAAGTCAAATAAATTCTCCAAATTGCCCCATATAGAGTGTGTATGTGTGCGTGTCTGTGTGAGTGAGTGTGCCAAACGCCCGAAACGTTCTCCCCCGTCTCTCCCCTATATATATATTGCTATTGATGACATCTGTAGTGAATAGTCCGTAGCAGAACCGTTCTCATAATCCTGTATCCTGTATATTTTTGTATATGCAAAAATATTGGGACACAACTGTCCAACTGCGAGTGTTTAATTCAGTCCTATTGTCCACTATTAAACATGTATTTTAGAGCACTGTATGGTTTCAACTTTGGGGACAGCCTAGGGAAGGCTTTTTTTGTTCTGGCATGAGCGTCTTGGTTCACAAAGTAAGGCCTGTAAGGACGCGATTGAATGGGATTTGTGTGAATGATAAGGGGAGTAGAGAGAGCACCAACTCAGGATGTCCTGTACATGTAACACTTTCTTACACACCATGTATCATCCAATAAATTATAATTCAGAGATGATGATGATGTCATCTAATGTTATTATCTTCTGCTTATCTTCTACTAGGGAAGCGGGGTGGTTGCCCATGCCCATCCAGGGTAGAATGTTTCAGTTTCTGGGCACATACACTCAGTACAGGATGGCAATCCATCACTGTGTGCGCACACAGACATGCACTTTATAGGGGAAATTTGGAGCAGCCAATTCAACTTGAATCCATGTTTTTGGATGGTGGGAAGAAACATGGAAACTCCATGTTATTGGATCGGGATTCGAACCTGGCTCTCCAGCACTATGGAAATGGACACAATTACAATACCAAATTTTCACAAATATCTTTATTTATATTTTTATACAGTTTTTTTTTTCTTGTAATACTGATAACTAAATTGTAAAAATGTGCTAAATCATGACTTCCCATAAACCTAAGAATCCACAACACACACACAAAATATAAAAAAAGAATACAAAAGATAAAGAAACACACCAAACAAACTTATAATGACAGAAAATTAAGATCGGGCTTGTATCCAAGCTTCAGAAATGATGTCCCCACACTTGCATCTTATTCGTTGCTATTAAAAACCAAGTCCACAGCGACATTAACATGACATATATAAAAATGAAAAGACTTTGACTTGAAACTTGAACTTGTAGGGTATGGCAGTAAAAGTGCATTCTCTCTAGGATTCAGGGATGAAGTTTGTACTTTTACATTCATTATAATCTAGTACAGTACTGCATTATTTAAAAATCCACGGGCGATATATAGGCAGGTTCAGGTCGGTACAAGCCGTTCACTCAGGAGTCATGCATATTGCTGATCTCATGTTGGAGAACATGCAGGTGGAAATGTAAAAGACAAAGGATATGATTAACTTAGACTATTGACCATCTCCGTAAACCAGCTACATAGAGAAAAGAAAAGGTAGTTGTAGTACCCTTTCTTTGGTATTCGGGTGGACGACTATTAACAAATGCTGAGCTTGCAAGCGGTCATGTGTTAAACATAATATGAATTAAATGATCATTATTTTAATAAAGAGTAAGGTGCAGCAGTGCTAAATATATAAATCCATTCACCTTTCATTCATCTCATTATCTTCCGCTTAATCTTATACAAGGGGGTTCTTTATGCCCGTCCAGGGGAGAACATTTCAGGGAAAATAGGTAATGGAGACGCTAATTGCCCCTCTGATTGGATTGCTTTTACTCTCAGGTGAGAAAAAACATGGTGACCCACCTCAAAAAAAACATTTACTATGAATAAGTATCAATGTATTTCAAATCGATGGGTCAAATACGACTGTAATAGCAAGACACACGTCATATGTATGTATGACTTCAAACTTCACATGTTTTGACTCTTATTGTCTATTTATTCAGCTCCACTTATCATATAGATGCACTTTGCACTGTTACTCCACAAACTTTGCAAAAAGTCTTTGCTTGTTCTTTAATAATCAGGACCCTCGCAGATAAGGTATTATTTGAGTGGTGGATTTAAAGCACTGCAGTGACACAGACGTGGTGGCTGTGTGTTCGTCTGTGCTGTGCTGTGCTGGTAAGTGGATGAAACACAGTAGTGCTGCTGATGTGTTTGATCACGGTGTTGACTCACCGTGCACACAATTGGACAAATTACATTATACATCTATATATAGATGTAAAACGTGAGAAAGTAGCTCATCTCTTTGTGCATGGCTTGTGTTCGGGTATCACAGGATGCTGCATACAGGATGCTAATGGCTGGACTATTTGTTTGGTGTATTATTCTTGGTCCAGAATAATCAGTGTCGCTAAGGTGTTTACGCCAGCAACACTGCTGTGTCTGATCCACTTTTACCAGCGCAATACACCAACACATTACCTCCACCTATTACTACAGTGCTCAGGATTATCCATCATCCAAATAATACCTGCTCTGTGGTGGTCATGTGGGGGTCCTGACAAAAGGATGGACTACACTCTGTAATTGTAGGACTACAAAGTGCATCTATATCAGTTATATATATATGTCAACATCCCTGTACCATATGATCTTTTCATAAAAACATACTGCCATAAAAAATTTAGGTGACTGTCATTTTGTGTGTACATATTTCAAAGGCTTAATGTCAACACAGAACTGACAAAAAGGTTACAAAATCAGGAAAACACATACACACAATTGTTTGTAACTAACCCACTTTAGCTATAGCCACGGATAAAATAGCAGGTTGCTAAAAACACACTGATGATTAGTATAAGACGTTACTTGTGCAACATGGTGTGGTGCATTATTGCTGGTGACGCTCAGTTCACTACATGGAAATATATAAGACCACTGTTGCTAGATGGCCTGTTTACAGTAGACCTGTCTTTAATCCAGCTTTAAACCCCTCCAGCCCAATACTGCAATACTTTGGTTTTCTTTATCTCCACAGGCCTTAATAACCTCCAGCGAGATTAAAATCTGGCTATAAACTGCCCAACCTGGCAACACTGCCTTATACTGTGTTCAGACTATGACCAACTGTCAATCAACATACGATTCTTATGTTGTCCTTATATCAACTGCTGTAGATATAAGACATAAACAAAACAATAGGATCACCTAAATAAGTATATACTTATACAAAAATGGTACGGATTCAAAAATATATTGCAGTCCTGTAAATTTCCATGCGTATTAAATTCTTATTATTCCATTCAGCAGCATTTGTTTTGGTACTTCATACATTTGAGATTCAGCGCTATACATACCCATCTTGTTTTTCTATTGCAAACATAATGAAACAATACATTTTTAAAGACCAAGATGCACCAATCACATTTTCCTCGCTATCATAGAATAGTGTTAGAGCACCATGATAGCTGATACTTGATTCGGAGTGGACAGTGACATCTGAGTTAAGTCTATAACAAGACATAATAGAGTGGCTGACTGGCTGTGTAGATGATTCTCTCTGAGCTTGGCAGTATAAATGCTGACTAAGCTCAGCAGTGAGGAGGGAATCTGTCTCCTTGATCAGAAGGACGGACTTTTTCTTTCCTTGTCATTCAGAGTGAGTATCTATTAGCACAAGCCTGTAGAATCGAACATATGGAGTTCTTCTTTCAGCGTGCTTAACTGCCCCGTCTGTCAGTTATGACCCCGTGTGTCAGTTTTGTCAATCTAAAAGGCTTTCACCCCAAAATGTCAGGCCAACATGTGCACTTGTATCCGTAACTGATGAGAAATTACATTGCATTAAGTTACAGAGAGCCAAATTAAAACAGGTAGTTTTTAATCAGCTCAGAGAATACAGGCTGATGGTGACGCCATGCTGAATTATGTGCTGCTTAACCTGAGGCTAAGGTTTGGGCTGGTTTTCAAACATAAAACTGCATTAATCTCAATGCCAAAGCAATAAGCTAATGGTTTTGCAACTTTTCCGGCCAAATCCATATCCTGTAGCAATTCTGGTGTTTCAGTATTCTCCTCTGCATATGAATTTTCCATATGCTATTATTCTCATATTCAAAACCTCTAACACGAATCAGCAAAATATGAAACATACCAAAAAGCAAACAGAGTAGGTTATAATGTTTCTTTGTGAACTGGAGCTTCCATGCTCCTCTTCAGTCATGACATGTCAAGCTAGATAGGTAGTGTGTATGTGTACCATCAGCTCTTGTTTAGGATAAATGTGTAAAACATGAGTGCACGTAAGGCGTAAAATATTGTGGCCTGGAGTTCACAGTGTCCATCACATCCGCCCCACAGTCACGGGGTTTTTATGTAATAGTGGAGATTCAAAATGGCCTTGCACTGTTAATATGCAGTCAGGGCTCTGTGTGAGTGGCACGGACGATTTGATTCCATTGAAGCGTGGCCACAGAGTGCAACATCAGTCAAAAAGTGACAGGTTTGGTGATGTAGTGTGTTCGTATATATCGCACACCGGTACACCACTTCACTGTAGGATGTGGTTTGTAGATCAAAACTCTGTGGTAATTGGCAAAGAGTAAACATACTATAAATAAATGTAGCTGAGTTGACTCGCTAAATCCAATGGCGCATCACAGCCAATATATGCTATATGTAATAGTATGATACCTCCAGGTACCAAGACTAGCTGTGCGTAAACATATTTGGTGGCACATTTGGGTGACTTCAAACTCTTATTACTGCTTTGGCTGTGCAAAAGTGTTCCGTGTATGGATGTGGCAGATCATAGGCGGATATGGACATATGGAGGAGCAGGAGATGGAGATACACCACTCGTGACTTTCATTTGACTTCCCTTTCCTCCTTCCTTCCTTTCTCCGGACATCTCTGTCATCTCTGGGTGATTCCGCGTTCACACGAAATCCTCTGTGGTCGTACCGTTATTCATCTGGACATAGATCTTGGGGTCCTCCTCACGTTCTTGTTTCTGCCTGCGCAGCTGTTTGCCAAAACAGATCAGGTAGAAGGGCAGGCAGAAGCCCAGCATGCTCAGGACCAAGAGGCCTACATTGACCTGCGAACAAAATCCAGACACTTTCATGAGATATTTAATAAAATGCAATTAAAGCAACAACTACAAATGCCAAAAAGTCTGTTATCGTAAGTGCATGCAGATCTGTCTTTTATTAAAAATGTCTCGAAATCTGGTCTCAAGTGTGTACATTAGTGGGATTGTCACAATAACATATCAACTTCTTAACCAGTGCACTGTTGTATTTCACTTGGGTACATGCTTATCTAAATTTTTATTTTTTTTACCTCGGAGGCTGTAAATGTTAAACTCATTCTTCTTAATATTTATCATCCTATGTGTACGCATATGTATATTTTTCCTTTCTGTATAGTAGTGCAGCAGACTTATTTTATTTTATTTTATTTTACTTTGTTTTATTTTATTTGATCTACTTATGTTTTTTTTTACTATTATTATTATTTTTTTGTTTTCATTGTAATTCTTTGAATTTGTCCTTATTGTAACTATGTATCTTACTAACAAAAAAAAACAAACAAAAAAAAAAAGTTTCGAAGGTCATTAAGAGGGAAATCAGTCAACAGTAATCACTTTTACAATTAGTGTGCTTTTTATGATGAATTAATAACACATTAAGGTATTAAAGGGCTGCATTATTGTGATTAAATCATGGGTAAGAGGTGTTGTTAGGTCCGATGCCAAGTGGAGTGCAGTTACGTTCTTTCCAGTGATTTATTCACAATAATACAGAACCTCGAGTGGCGTATTGCTTTTATAAAACTTTTACAAACACACTATAAAAAAGAGGGTTAGTATAAATGTATTGTATATTATGAAGCGATATGAATGTGAAGTGCTCAAAGCTGTGCATTATTGTCAATAATGTCATGGCTGGACAAACGGCTCAGCCAATCAGATTTAAGACCTACCCATTTTATAAAGTTATACATTATAAAATTACTTGGAAGTTTAATATTAATTCATGACTTTAACCCTTATTTAACTAATACGGACTTAGGAGGAAATGAAAAGAAGGACAGCTGCAGAAAAAGCCCCTTGTAGTCCATCTGTATCCTACCCAAGCAGTGTGACTGAGGTGTTTAAATGAAATTCCAGCAGCACTGCTGCACTAGAACCCCCTCACCACACCAGTGTCACTGCAGAACTGACAATAAACAATCCACCACCCAAACTACACCTGTTTTGTGATGCTCCTGACCAACAGAGAACAGAGAACCAACAGGGGACTAACAACAACAACAACAAGATAAAGCCGGAAGTCTAACTGTTTAGTATATGATTTCAAACAAAGCATTTGTGTTGCCTGTGTTGTGTTGCGTTGCTTTGTTTCTCACCCAAAGCGGGTCTCCATTTAAAGGGCCCATCATGGCCATGAAGAGAGGCTGCTGCAGCAGAGCAAAAAGAGCGCTAATAAGAGACTGCAGCCCTGTCAGACTGCCAAACTGTGATGAGGGATACCTACAAAGAAAAAAAAACAAAAATATTAAGCCATGTTCAACACTTTAAACACGAACAAAAAGAAAGACGATGTACTCACACGGCGGCATATAAACCCCCCACTGCAGAATGGATGAAACCTCGAACGATCGTGTGTAAAATAAAGGATAGGATCTAGAAAGAGAGCAAGAGCATTATCAGCATGTAGGTTACACAAGAACCCCTTCATTTCCAGAGCAAATTGTTAATTAAATAAACAAAAATTAATGTCTATGTTGTGTGTATATATATATACACCATTCTAATAAATAAAATAAACTGGCAGGGAATTGTAATGACAACTTCATCCACAAGAGGTCACTGCATTACCAGTAACTATGCTTTGTGTAGCTGGCTGTACTCCACACACTCCACCCTTCCTGTGAATTTGTGCTGCAGTTTGTGTGGTACAGAAAATGTACAAAAGAAAACCTATGTTTTTTATAATATGTTAAGTCACCTGGAGGTGCAGGTCTGGTACTAAGCAGGTGACTCCGAAGCCCACCAGCAGCAGATTGGTGAAGACAAAAGCTCGGGTGGCATTGCTGATCTGCTGGATCTGCCGGTCACGCTTTTTTGGCTGTGATGGGTCTCTGAAATAAAGATAAAATCAAAATAAAGATAAACTGGTTAAAAACCATCACCTTATTTTACAAACTACATAATACAATCAAAAATTCAAAAACACCCCAATATCACGCAGCTGAACACGCCGCACAGAGAAGGACCAGTGTTTTAAACTCCAGAAGCACTTCTGTTTCTATTTTAATCATATCAGCACAACACACAACAATGTACAACCACAACGTCAGTGACACTGCACTGCTAATTAGGAATCATTTCAAATAAATTGGATTTAAATGGAAATAGATGCCTCAGTTTTCCATCCATCCATCCGTCATCCGTCCATTATCTTCTGCTTTATCCTCTATTAGGGTCGTGGGGGGGTTCCCCATGCCCATCCAGGGGAGAACGTCTCGGGCGCTGGGCAGATACACCCAGGACAGGACACCAATCTATCGCTGATCACACACTCACTCACACAGACACACTCTATATGGGGCAATTTGGAGAACTCAATTGACATGATCCATGTTTTTGGACTGTGGGAGGAAACCGGAGAACCCGGAGGAAACCCACGCAGACACGGGGAGAACATGGAAACTCCACCCAGATGGGGATTCGAACCAGGAATCACTAGCACTGAGAAGCGAACGTGCTACCCACTAAGCCACCGTGCCACCATGCAAATCCTCCACTGTCTGACTTACTTCACTTGTTTATCGTTCTTGTCCTCGCATTCTTTTAATTTCCAGTCCATTATGTAGCCGATGACCGGAGCTGTCAGGAGACACAGCAACTGTAGGACTCCAAAGATAGAGGTGTACTTGCTCACTGAAAAGAAAGAGAGATGGTACATGGGATTAAACAGGAGAACAGGCTGACCGTGGAATTGTTTTTATTAAAAGATTTGAAAGATACGGATGGATATGGTTGGTGGGTTATGACACAAAGCCACCGCAAAGCTGTTGGTGTTTTTATGTGACAACGCGAATCAGTGTGGAATAACAAAGAATGAAGGACAGTTATAATTCAGCCTGCATTCTTACCTACTTCCATCTTTTCCACTGAGAATGCAACAAGGGATAAGAGCACAACAATCGTAGGATAAGAAACCACAAAGCAAGTAGGGTTACATTGTAAGGCAGCTACGTTTTGAAATATTAAAAAGAAAGATACACTAGTTTGCCAAAAGTATTTACTCATCCTCCTTAAACCATCTGTTGGGGGGGGGGGTTCCCCACATACTCATCCAGTGGAGAGTGTTTGGGCGGTGGGCAGATACACCCAGGACAGGGAGCTTATCTATCAATAGGCACACACTCACTCACTCAGATACTATCTGGGGGCAATTTAGGGAATCCAATTTAACTTGAATAGACTGTTTTGGGAGGAAAGCGGAGAACCCAGAGGAAACCCATGCGGACATACCATGTTAGTAGAAGCAGTCTGCATGTTTGGATGAGTGATTGAATGCCATGGCAATATAGTGTACAGCAGAAACACCTTGAAAGACCAAGCATAACGAGCAAATCCAAAATCTTTATTTATTGATTCATACCAATGCCGAGGTCACTGTCAGTGAGGGACTCCAGGATACTGTTCATGGCCCCCATGTAGAAGATGAGACGCAGCTGGGTAACACACATGGTGATGAGGCTGAGCAGGAATATGGGACTGAAGATACTGCGCATGAATGACTGGGCTGTGGGCAGATACAGAGTAACAGAAGGTTATAAGTAATAAATCTAACTTTACATAATGCTGGTGTATTATCATGGATGTGGTAGCTTCTCATTCCTAATACACAAGTGTACACAGAATATAATTTCGTTGCAAACAGCTTGTCCATAATTAGGGAAATTAAAAAGCATTGAGGAGGCACCGTGGCTTAGTGGTTAGCACGTTCTCCACTCAGCACTAAGGATTCCCGGTTCGAATCCCAATCTGGGTGGAGTTTCCATGTCCTCCCCGTGTCCGCGTGGGTTTCCTCCGGGTTCTCCGGTTTCCTTCCACAGTCCAAAAACATGGATCAAGTCAATTGAGTTCTCCAAATTGCCCCATATAGAGTGTGTTTGTGTGAGTGAGTGAGTGTGTGCCCAGCGATAGATTGGCGCCCTGTCCTGGGTGTATCTGCCCAGCACCTGAGACGTTCTCCCCTGGATGGGCATTGGGAACCCCCCCACGATCCTAATAGAGGATAAAGCGGAAGATAATGAATGAATGATAAAAAAGCATTGTTAAATAGAGCACATAATTGAAATAAATGTATAAATGAGCAGCAGCATGGGAGAAAAATGAGAATACAACTTTAAAATGTAAATGTCTCTATACACAGTGAAATTATACTGAAGTGACCAGTGGAGTTAAAATTAGGGCTGTATTCATCTAAAGATTTTCATAGTCGAATCTGATTCGTCAGATTTTCCCTATTGTCGACTGATAGTCGAATCAGTTAAAATTTCACCACAAGATGGCGCTAAGGGCGTATTTTTTTTATTTTTTTTTTATATTTGACTTGTTTTTCTAACAAAAGAAAACCTTTTTTTTTGTTTTTCTTTTTTCTTTTTTTTCTAGAAATTAGGATGATTTTATTTGACAAAAGGCTATATATATATAACGAAAACAAAGACATTTCATGTAAAAACTAATGCTTAGCAGCAGCCATGGGCACCCCCATGTGGTCAAAATGGTACATTCGACTACGAGGTTCATAGTCGACTACGGTTCTCCAAATCGAATCGTCGAATCAGCGAATATTGCAGCTCACCCCTAGTTAAAATTATAAATTTTTTTATAATTTTTTTATGTAAATTTATTATTATTTATACATATCACAGGGGTAACTGGATTAAAACAAATCTACCGAGGGGCATGTATGTGTGATAATCATACAGCAGCAGCATAAAACCTTCAGAATGCCCCCTAAAGCCTTCCATGGTCCACTGCCAATGTGGGCCCTTGAGCAAGGCCCTTTACCCCCATTGCATCATTGCTGTAAGCCCAAACCATGTATCCTGACCCCAACCATATTTGGATCTTTGTAATTCGTTTGGATAAAAGCATCCAAATGACCAAATGCAAATGAAATGTCCTTTGGGTATTAATGTATTTGTGTGTCCAGGGTGTTTTGCTGCCTTTGTGCAGTGAGCACTGAAGCTACAGCACACCTAGGCTGGATGGCTTAGGAAATAATGAATGAATGAATGAATGGAAAAGTACCACGGCTTAGTTTTCTGACGTAACGAAGTTAATCTAATACCTGCTACACTAGTCCCAACTACCAGAAATGCTTTTAAATTAAATTACCGGCTTTGATGCGCAAACAGAAATTTATTCTACGGATGTCTGGAAGCCACATTATTCCTATGTTCCATTACATCATAAATAGCCTGGCTAATAATAAGCCAGGCCACGGGTCATATACTTTCACTGATCGATATCAGGAGGGCGTTTATGAGGTTTACAGCAGACGTGCTGGGGGTTTATTGCTTAGTACCTGAAGAATTTAGTCGTTCAGGAACCTGTATGCACAAAAACGTGCATAACTCCCATGAAACACATGAAGATTCGAGCAAACATTCGAAAATGTATAACGAATGCTGGCTTAATGAGATCCTGATAAACATGCGGAAATATATATATTTTTAAATCCATTAATCTATCCATCCATCGTCTTACGCTTCATCCTATGCTGGGGTCATTAGGGGGTTCCCCATGCACATTCAGAGAAGAACATTTCGGGCACTCCACCTGCGTGTATAGGGGCAAAATATAGGGGCAATTTATTCATTCATTCATTATCTCCCGCTTTATCCTCTAGTAGGTTCGCAGTGGGGTTCCCCATGCCCATCCAGGGGAGAACGTTTCGGGCGCTGGGCAGATAGACCCAGGACAGGGCGCCAATCCATCGCTGGGCACACACTCACTCACACACACACACTCTATATGGGGCAATTTGGGAGAATTTAATTGAGTTCATCCATGTGACTGTGGGAGGAAACCGGAGAACCCGGAGGAAACCCACACGGACACGGGGAGAACATGGAAACTCCACCCAGATGGGGATTCGAACCGGGAATCCCTAGTGCTGAGAGGAGAACATGCTAACCACTAAGCCACCGTGCCGAGGGGCAATTTAGAGCAGCCAATTTACCTTGCATCCATGTTTTTGGAATGTGGGAGGAAACACATGTGGACACAGGAAGAACATGTAATCTCCACCCAGATCAGGATTCAAACCTGGATCCCCAGAGCTGAGAGGAGAACATGTTAACCACTACACCACAGTGCCCCCCACTTTTTAAATCTCCGACCTAATCTATAACTCAATGAGCCTGCAACTAACAATATAAGTAGTTTTTTTTATTATTATTGAACCAGTTGTTTGTTGTCTTGCCTAAAAACAGCTCCTTCTGCACTGTTCATTCACAATAATGCGCACCCTCTCATGGTACCATGTTACTTTAGTATAAAGCTGATGCTTTGTCTGATAAATCCATTCTCTGGTCCTCCGTGTTTCGTGGCATGTGCTGGATTAAGTTCATTTTGTGGTGTCGGTTAACATTTTTGTTGTTTTGTAAGACATTCGCAGCATTTGCACGTGTACTGACTTTAGAAATTCTCCTTTACACTCTAGCTCATATTTCCGAGCCTGATATCCGGGAGTGCAACTTCAGAGGCGCAGACTCTCTCTCCTGACCTGACCTGACCCCGTGCTGTCTGCAGTGACGCGCTTCAGTTTACCATGTCTCGTGTCAGCTTTGGCCCCAAATTCCGCTGTAACAGGACTTCTGGGGAACTACTCTCAATTAATTGCATGCTCATCTGGTTGAGCGACCCTAACGTGATGCCCCCCACTGTACAGAATTGGGTTTTGAGAGCGGCTTGGCCTAATTGTTTGGAACAGATTTGGGTTACAGGTACAGTCAAAGTGCACTTAATTATTTAGTGTACATAACTTTAAACTGGCCATTGAACGTCTTATTATTCCAATCAACCTGACGATGATGATACGAGTCCTAATTTGCAAATGCTATAATGTAGATATATAAATGGAACCCCCCCCCCCCCCAAAGCGACCCTATGAGACGATCAAATGTAAGATATTAAGATAAGATGATAATTTGTCTCTGGTGGCACAGTGGCTTAGTGGTTAGCATGTTCTCCTCTCAGCACTAGGGATTCCCGGTTCGAATCCCAATCTGGGTGGAGTTTCCATGTTCTCCCCGTGTCCATGTGGGTTTCCTCTGGGTTTTCTCCAACGGTCCAAAAACACGTATTACGGTCAATTGAATTCTCCAAATTGCCCCATATAGTGTGTGTCTGTGTGAATCAGTGTGTGCCCAGCAATGGCTTGGCGTCCTGTCCTGGGTGTATCTGCCCAGCGCCCGAACGTTCTCCCCTGGATCGGCATGGGGAACCCCCCCACGACCCTAATATAAGATAAAGCGGAAGATAATGGATGAATGGATAGTTTGTTTCTTGTGGTTTTCTGTGTTGGATCTTGTAATATTCGCATTTACCACCATACTGTGCATATTACCCAAAATGTGACCTGAAATGTGTGTTGCTGTTAAATTAAAATGAGTTAAGGTACGGTGTGGGCCAGCTGATGCCCCCTGCCACCCCTTTGCCGATTATGCATCTACCTAGGTCGTGTCCCCTCATGTGCAAAGTCACGTTAATTTGCCCTTTTAGTCAGTGGTATAGTCCATCTGTGCCTGGATATATGGGGCAGGCTACTTTTTTGTACTTTTCCCACCCTGTATAACTCAAGTGGATGTATGCACCCCTATGCACCAACATGCACTGGTTTAAAAATGAGGGCAAAACTTCCACTTACACTCCTCCGTAGCTTTGCACTGCACATCCAGGTCAACGGTGGACAAGCAGAGTTTGTTTCCATCCTGAGTGGCAAGCATTCTGGGCTGGCCACTTTTCATCGAGTTCCCGACGCTGAGTCTGCGTCCAACTGTGGTCACTTGCCTATAGAACTGCTTTCCTGTGATCTTATGGTCGAAGCCCAGCCAGCTGAACTTGATCTTAACACTGATGGAAAGCAGACAGTGTAAGCTCGATTTAAATCAGTCTGTACTGCTAAAAGACTAAAATACCGGTGACATACGTGTAGTCCATGTCCTCAGGTCCGGGAAAGGGCTCCAGCGGCCAGTTGAAAAAGCAGTTGATGAAGACAAGGCCAGCACAGCCGGCCCAAACGAGAAGGATGGTAATAAAGGCCACGCCCAGGTCGTAGATAACCTGTGAGGATGGTGATTATAAACTGTTTGAAGGGTTGCTGTTTTATTAAATGTTTAGATTTAGCAACTGGAAATGATGTTGTACCTTAATGCCTGGAAATGTAACAGCAGAAGAGGCGTAAGATCCAATCATGAGTGCGATGAAGGTGGACCGTAGATCTCCAAACATGTTGGGCAGCTGAAATGGAGTGGACACATTTACGTGATGTAAAGTAAAATGGTATTTATTGCAAATAAAATGCAAAATGTGTTCGTAACAAACACTGTTCTACAAATCCGGGTAAATGAGGAATCACATAGGGGACACAAAAAATACTGCCCTGCTAATTCTAACACAAAACAAAGATGTTGAAACAAAACTGTGACCTGTGTCGACTTTTTGTGCAAATTTTGTTAATGGTAATTTAGATTAGATTAGATTCAACTTTATCGTCATTGTGCAGAGTACAAGTACAGGGCCAATGAAATGTAGTTAGTAGGGGTGTATTCAACAAAGGATTTTCATAGTCGAATCTGATTCGTCTGATTTCCCCTATAGTCGACTGATAGTCGAATCAGTTAAAATTTCACCACAAGATGGCGCTATAAGCGTGGTTTTTTTTTTTTTTAATATTTTTTTTTATATTTTACTTGTTTTTCTAGAGCACCGTAAATGGGATCCCCATTCTGGACTTTTTTCCACTTCAAAGGAAAAACCTAAAAAAAACCTAAAAACCTAAAAATTAGAATGATTTTATTTGACAAAAGGCTATATATATATATAAAACTAAAACAAAGACATTTCATGTAAAAACTAATGCTTAGCAGCAGCCATGGGCGCCCCCATGTGGTCAAAATGGTACATTCGACTATGAGGTTCATAGTCGACTACGGTTCTCCGAATCGAATCGTCGAATCAGCGAATATTGCAGCTCACCCCTACTAGTTAGCATCTAACCAGAAGTGCAATATATACATTATTTACATAAAGTGCAGTAGTAACAGTGACTGGTGCATGGAGAGGTGAAGTATTTACATGTAGATACATAATATGAACATGATGACATGAGCATACTATATACATGATATATACATAGTATAGGGCATAATATATACATGATATAACATAGTATGGACATGATATAGGTGATATAAGGTGCAGAGAAGTGGGTGTGCAAAAGAGCAATTATATTGTATGTGCAGCATGTAATTACATGTAATTTGTTGCACTGTGCCGTTAAAATAGCAATCCGTCACTCACTCACTCCGTCACTTAAAATAATTCCTCTTAGGCCACTTCGTGGTGGTTGAACAGAGTATATAAACCTCTGCAGGCGTCCAAAGATTAAGTCTGTAGTGTGGATAAAGTGGATTTGTATACAGAAAATAAACACACAGTCTTTTTCCCCCTGCTGCACAGCATCCACACTTGTATTTTCTTATTAAAGCATTTGACCAATCACATTTCAGCATCATTGGTTGACAGGTGGCGATACGGTGGCTTAGTGCTTAGCATGTTTGGAGGGGTTTCCATGTTCTCCCTGTGTCCGTGTGGGTTTCCTCCGGGTTCTCCGGTTTCCTCCCACAGTCCAAAAACATGGATCAAGTCAATTGAGTTCTCCAAATTGCCCCATATAGTGTGTCTGTGTGAGTGAGTGAGTGCCCAGTGATAGATTGGTGCCCTGTCCTATCTGCCCAGCACCCAAAACGTTCTCCCCTGGATGGGCATGGGAAACCCCACCGCGACCCAGGTAGAGGATAAAGCAGAAGATAATGGATGGATGGATGGATGGATGGTTGACAGGTTCTACATGTTTCTGCCTAGGCCTTCATAATAAATGTTGCTGGCCTGTAGCATTAAATTATTGTACAGTAGATCAACCGGTTGCATCAACCAATCAGAATTTGAGAAAATGTCAACCCTCTGATTGGTGAGTACTTTTGCTGAGCAGACATTTTTAGCCAATTAAAACTTATTACAGAAATACATCTTGACTTTCAGCATTAGAACAAATACTTAATGGAACAAATACATTTTTTCAAGAAAAAAGGAGGATTTATTTTGTATACGAATAATCTGGATTTATTCAGGATTTTCGGTAAGTGTTATTTTCATAATATTGCCTCATATAATTTTATGAGGTGATCGATGCAATGGCTCTTTGTACTGCATTTCTGCATTCTAAAAAGTTTTTATAGCCATATAATAGTTATTGACAAATAGATCAATTCAGATGGAGTATTACTGAAGGCCTGAGTGTAAAATGCACGGCCCGCCAGTGTAAAGCCACTACAAAGTATGTAGAGGAACAAATAGACCACAGAATGTAATTGTAGGACAACAAAATCCATCTATATGTTCAACGGAGCTATTGTTCTGAACAATATGTATAGAAACATAATGGTGCGTCTAATAAAGTGGCCAATTTTTAACCGTTGTTTACTCATTTCACGATAGCACAGTCTAAACTGTCATCATGTTCTAACAACTTCTACAAACTGTTAACCAGTAATCACAACAGGTCCTTAAATGTAAGTTCCCCACAGCTCACTACCAGGAATCCATTCCTTCGCCTCCTCCTCCTCCTCCTCCATCTCCTCCTCCACCCTGCTCACCGAAATACAGCCTCCAGTTCACAGCTTCTAATTAGAGTAAAGGTCACCACTGGAAAGATCAAAACATCCCAAACAACCACAGCGATCACAGTAACACACAGTGGCCTGAGCTGAAAACTAGTCTAAACAGGACAACAAACTCCCATGAAGAGTCTGACAGGAGGACAGGAAGAGGAAAGGTGGTCTCGTGTGAGACATCGCTGAGTAAGCTGTAATTAGAACAGCACATGCTCACATAATATTACACAATAAACAACTAACATTTGCATGACTGATCTGAATGTATCATGTATTACACCCGTCACTTTATTAGCCCTTTAAACAAACCAAAGACCATCATGTTTACATACAAGGAGGAAGAGACAGTGCAGCTTAGTTCTGGATGACGACCGCCCTGGACGTCATACTCAAGAGGCCGGGGCAGGGCGCAGTTTGCCACTCTGTTTATAAGCTGGCAGCCCAACAATGTTACCCATGAAAGGTAAAAGAGTTGGTGGCGTGCAGTAAGATGCTAAATTTGATGGCCGCCAAATCAGTCTGAGGGCTGTAAGCGGCAGTATTCCTGAAAGTCCCCGGTTTGATTCCCGCTAACACCAAGCACATCAAGATAATGCTCGCTAAGAGAAGCTAGTCTCAACTCCCCCTAGTGTCTCAGCACAGTCAGTGCAGCTGATCAATGATCAGGTGCCCAATTTCGGTTTTAGTCCATCCATCCATCCATCCATTATCTTCCACTTTATCTTCTACTAGGGTCCCGGGAGGGGGGGGGTAGTTTCGGGCGATGGGCAGATATCACTGGGCACACACTCACTCACACAAACACACTCTGTATGGGGCAATTTGGTGAATTCAATTGACCATGAGCCATGTTTTTGGACTTGGGAAGAAACTGGGGAACCCAGAGGAAATCCACGCGGACATTGGAAAAACATGGAAACTCCACCCAGATTGTGATCCGAACGGGGAATTCCTAGCGCCAAGAGGCGAATGTGCTAAACCACTAAGCCACCGAGCCACTTAGTCTTTTTCTTTAAACTTGTTTAGTGTGTACATGCTTAGGTAAACATCTATGCACACAGATGAAATGGTGGGTGCTACCTGATGTGTGGTATCTGTTGTAGGGGTCACATGCCAGCTGAATACTTTATTACTAATTGAGATTACTTGATCATTTAAGAAATTAAGAAAGCTGTACTCAATAAACGTATTAAACACTCTGGGTTATATTTGCATTTTGCTGTCTTGCCTCCGAACACCATTACAAATTTAAAAAGAGGGGTAACGAGAATGCTGCCACCCAGAACGTGTCCACCACCGACACACCAGTTGAAAATAGCTGCCCTAAGGTCTTTTATATTGCTTTCATTTTTGTTGTAATAAAATGATTGCTTAACAAATACCAAGTTTCTTCCTAAACCACATAACCAAGTACAACTAATATTTACACAACTTGTACAGTGTATTACCCACATCACTGTATTAACCCTTTAAACAAACAAAAAACCTCTCGTGTTTGCACAAAAACAGGATGAGACAGAACATACTGACGTTTTCCACTTTGCATGTCTTGTGGTCCACATATTCCATGTGGCTGATCTTACTCTTAAGTAAATGGATGAGATGTCTCATTATGTTTACATATAAAAACCTATAATTGAATTACCGTATTTGTATTGAAGGACATAATATCAGATGGATCCATTCAGCTTAAACAAAGAATAAAGTCATAACTGGACAAAAATGAGTCACTGACACAGAACGGAGAACAGAGAAGCCGAGTCTTAACCACAAACCCAATGTGAGCACAAAGAAGGAAATAAAAAAAGACAAAAACTGGTAGAAACTGGTCCAGTCTTGACAGAACCAGGCCAAATTACAAAACAAGAGATCTCATGTCAATTTCGTTCTGATGGGGACAGTGCAGTACAGATTCAGATCATTCGGAAGGCAAAGCAGACTGTTTTAATCGTAGGGCTTTGCAGATGACTAATCTAACAACCAGTTAAAAGTTTAGAAACGCCTTCCTTTTGCTCCACTTACTGTCCATGTTCTCAGTTCCACTTACTGTAAAGATGGACTTTGTAGTTCTTAATTCCAGACTGTAGTCCATCTGTTTGTGTTCTACAGTACATACTATGTACGTCCCCTTTACTCTGTTCTAATGGTCAGAACCCCAATAGAACCACCACAGAGCAGGGGTTATTGGGTGGGTGCATTATTCCTATCCCAGCAGTGTGACTGAGGCGTTTAAATGAAACTCCTGTACTAAATAAAACTGCTGCACTAGAACCCCCTCACCACATCAGTGTCACTGCAGAACTGACAATAAACAATCCACCACCCAAATTACACCTGACCAATAGAGAACAGAGAACAGAGAACCAACAGGGGACTAACAGAACAAAGAAAAGAGATGAACTACAGTCTGGAATTATAAAACTAAAATAAAAAAATCCATCTATATGCTAAGCAGAGGAAATGGAGTGAACAGGGGGCGTGTCCAAAGGGGGTTTTACATTATATTACCTTTACATTTGGTCATTTAGCAGATGACTTTATCCAAATCACAACATCCCTGTAGCAATGAGGGTTAAGGGCCTTGCTCAAGGACGCACACCGGTAACTTCAGTGGACCTGGGATTTGAACCCCCACCCTCAGATTGATAGCCCAACACCCTAATCACTGAGCTACCGCGTCCAGTGGCGATACGGTTTCGATTGGTACTTTATGTCTGTCGGACCAAATGGTAGCACAGTGGTGCAGTAGTTGGCAACAGTGTCAGGTTCAAATCCTTGTTGGGGTGACCAATGGTTTGTGCATAGTCTGCATATTCTCTCTGTGTCTGTGTGGGTTTCTGCATGCTACTCCAGTTTCCGTCAACAACTGGAGATACCATTTGCCGCTCTGATTTGTTTGTACACTATGGGTGGGGAAAAAAAACTTGGTGACCTACTTCATAAAAACCTTCACCATGAAATTCCATATATCTGAATCATTGTACTACAGCCTACAGAATAATGAAGGGTCTGACACGACTGAATGAATAGCACACGGGAATAGAATAGCATGTCAGATAAACAGCGATGTTCAGGAACAACCTGTACACATGAGGCAATGAGGGGGCTTTACAGTTCCCATCTGTAAGTGCACTTATCTCTTGAGCTATTATTACTCGTCCATGTCCACCAGCACCATATGCTGCTTCTCACACCCCAGCCTACCCTCGTTACTTGTTCTGTCTACAGCTAAGAGAGTGTAAAACAAGGTGTTCTTTATAGTGGGGGGAAATAAGACACAGCAAAGCTGCATATTCTGTATAGAGCTTACATCATGTGTGCAAGACAGCACGATTGATGAGGGCTGAATAGGAACCTCAGGTCATGAACAAGGAAGCAACTTAAGGGGAAGGGAGACTTCAAGATAGCTGAGTCAGAACACCTAAAACAAGCACATGGTGTACGATAAGATAGGAAGGAAGGACTCTTTTGCACATTGAACATCCCCACCCCACCCCACCCCACCACCAACTCAAGCTTCAGAGCCTGCTACTCTCACCAGGTTACTGCAGCATGTACACAAAGTCTTGTGCTGAGTGGGCAGATTAAAACGTCAGAATAAATGAGGAGGAGAGGAAAAGAAAGTGAAGAGGGAGGGAGGGAGCAAAGAAAAAGCAAAAAAAATACAAGAAAAAAAGATGGAATGAAGACGATGCAGTGAACATTGCGGCAAAGATATAGAAGAAAGATATATGTCTGTTATATTCAAGTGGCTTTATGTGACATATATATACTTTTGGTAGGGTTGTGGGCTTAATTAGAAGCTAATTCCATATTACAGGTGGAACTATCAGGACCCTAACAATTACAGAATAAACAAAGGGCTAACACAGTATGTACTGTGGTCCACAAACTGTAATTGTAGAACTACTAAGTCCATCTTTACAGTAAGTGGAACTGAAAAACACCTTTTGACTGGTGTTAAATATATAAAAAGCAATGACATGACATGGCGTGCATTATTGTAAAAAAAAAAAATCACGGAACTGAGTTAGGCATGACATGAAGAGTGTAGTTATAAATTTTCCTGTAATTTATGCACAATAACGCACATCCTTGGGTGGTTTATTGCTTTTATAAAATGGTTTCAAACACTCTATATTAAAAAAAAATAAGGTTTGATTCAAAATGTGTTTATTAAAAGAAAAATCATTAAAAATCTGGTCTTTCGTGACATAATCTAGCCCGTTTTTTAACCGTATAAACGTTTCTCTAACAATTAAAATATGCCATCTAGTGGCCAAATTACAAAATACAATTTATAAACAGCTGCAACGGGTTTATTGCTCATTGGGAATCGGCTGGCTGTTAATATTAATCTGTATTTTATGATTTAAAATTTTGTATTGTATGTCACACTGATATAAATGTGAAACAGTCCAATGTGTGTGTTATTGTCAATAATGTTACAGCTGGACAAAAACCAATCAAATAAAAAAAAACAACAGAATTACTGGTTGCACAATAAACTTTCAGCCACTACTATATAGGGACAGCCATTATTAGGTATACCACCTTGTTTCTACACCTATAATCCATATATATATTATCATATAGCCTATCATATGTAGTTCTACTGCTGAGGCGATTTGGGATATGTCGTTCAGGTTGCAGGGGCCACTCCTTAGGATCTTTTTTGACACTGTAAAGGCATCAGCCATGTTTTAGCCACAAATGCAGACAGGAATAGATTGGACAAACTCCCTGTCCTGGGGGAACCCTTAGACCTGGTGCAGGTGGTGGGAGATAGGAGGATGCTAAATGAGCTATTAACTCTTAAGGACATTGAATCCCACCCCATTGTATTGCTGACACTCTAGCAACACTGGGCAGCACCTTTAGTGATAGACTGCGTCATCTGAAGTGTGTTAAGGAGTGTTACTGCAGGTCCTTCATTCCTGCTGCAGTTAAGATCAGTTAACAACCAGCACTGCGCTCTGCCCCCCCACATATACACAAATGGCCATATAAAACTTGTGCAATACAAATCTTTCTACATGCAATAATTTATTGCTGTGTAATTCGTTTTTTAAATATTTTATATGGTGTAAATATTGTATTTTATACACAGTATATATTTCATGTTCAGAATGGTGTATTTTATTTCTTACACTGAAGAGATGCCATTATATATATATTATATTCACATATATTATATTATATTCATTAGTCCCTGCATGTTTGTCTTCAAATGACGAGGACAGCCAGACAGCAGGTATTATTTAGATACTGAATGGTTCCTAGCACTGCCTGATGTGACAGTGATGTGTCAGTGGGTGTTGCACTAAAACAAATGGATTAGGCACAGCGGTGCTGCTGGTGTTTTTAAACACTGTGTCTATTCACTTTACACTCTACCTTGTCAATGTAAAATCAAAGACAGTTGGTTATTTGTGGCTGCACAGTTTAAAGTAATCAGTCCCCACAGGATGCTGCATGCAGGATAGTGGAGGCTGTACATCTTTAATTAGTGACTATTCTCAGTTTAGCTCTGTCACTGAGGTGTTTTCAAAATTCCATCACAGTGGTGTCTGATCCAATCATGCGACTGCCACACACACTAATGACATTGATAAAGACCTCACTGTCACTGCTGGACTAAAAATCAGTATAGCTGGACCAACTATCAGCATCCTGTGAGCACTGATGAATTATAGGATGACCACCACCCAGACAATACCTGATCCATGGTCATGTAAAGTCCTGGCCTTTAGGAACATAATAATAATGTACACAAGGCAAGGACACAGATAGAAGACATTAAAATAGATAGGAAAATGGGACAGTGAGTGTAAAAACGTCCTGCTTCTGACTAAGCAGAAGATATATTTCCACTCTATAAATGTAAGATCTTCTTTTAGGTTTTACTCCTTAGTTGTTGTTGGTCTTATCCACAATCTGTTGGACCATTTGTGGTTGTGAGAATTACTGTTACACACGTAGAATGGGATAAATGACCAAAACTACTGACATGACAGTTTGCACTGCATTATGCATGTCCTAAATTGCAGCCTTTGCAATATGCTAATGTTCTTAGTTTTAAATTAACAAAATATTCAGCCTTATTTTTAGTCCTGGTTCTGCAGAATAATATAAAAATCAAACAATGACACTGGGCGGTATGGAGGTGTAGTGGTTAGCACTCATTACTTGACGTGTGTTGTCAGTCGTCAAAGCATTTATTGGATTTGAAATAAAGGTTTGGTAATAAAAGTCTGTCTCTAGTCCTTGCATATGTTACATTCATATTCATGCAGTGTCTTTGGTTTCTACTTAGAACCCAGGTCAAATACAGGCTGCAGACAAAACACATCCATGTGACACTTAGAGAACTTTGACATTTAGCCCTAAATAGCAAACCAAAGATGAGACTCCTGGTCCAGTCCAAACTGCTTAGCCAGATCATAACACGAGATGTACTCACTGTGAGAGAAGTGAAAGTCATGCACATGCCGCCGAACCCATTCAGTGCCAGAGCAAAGAAGATCAGGATTGAGAGATCTGTAAGGGACAGACGAACACTTTCTCAGTTACCCAGCCAAACACCAAGACTCAGCCGATTTAAACCATCAGGATACGTTAACTTACTTCTAGGATCACTGGCTCCGTAGGCAATGAGAACACAAGACATGGCGAAACATGCACTGAAATAACAACAAAATAATATTTTACATTTGAGTAAACACCTCTAAAGACATGTATACAGTACCAGAGCTGATCCCAACCTTCCAAGCAGACGGAGTTTTCGAGGCCCGTATTTATCCATGACGATGCCCAGTGGCAGAGTGATGGCACTCAGGAGAAAGGAGCCAATGGTAAAAGCCAGGTTGAGCATTTCATCCTGTTCTTTACATATTACCCAGTCATTCATTGTAATGAACTCCTCAGGACTTTCTGCACTCATTCCACCACTGGCATTCGGATATGTATTGTTATCTAATAAATAAAGAGATGTAACAATTATTCAAATAAAGAACTTTAAACATTTTTATTAAATAATCTTCGGTTTAAGTATTCTTATGAGATTTAGCTTTAGATTAACCTGCTCAGACTGATTCTGATGTGTTATACAGTCAACCCAGAACTACAAACTGGTCCCAACAATCTAACTCATTGTGAATTTTTTTTAATTGGTTATAAGTTATATTTATGAAATTGTTTTGGCAAGGTTAGAATACAGCACTCCTGGAGCAAAAAGAGTTAAGGGCCTTGTTTAAGCGCACACACTGTTAACTTCAGTGGAATTAGGATTTGAAAACCCTCAACCTTTAGATTGCAAACCCAATAACCTAACCAATGCGCCACCACATATATGTGGGCAATTAGTTTTTAGTGCAGCAGAGCTGCTGTAGTTTCATTTCTCCATTTCATGGGAATAGAAATAATGCACCAACCAAATAATCCCTGCTCTGTGGTGGTACTTTTGGGGTACTGATCATTAGAACAGAGTAAAGGGCATACACACTATGTACTGTAGAACACAAACAGACTGTAGAACTACAAAGTCCATCTTTACAAAAAGTGGAATTGGACGATAAGTGGAGCAAAAAGGAGGTGTGTCCTAACGATTGCCTGATACTGTACAGGTTAAGTATGTCATGCAGGTCTTCTGATGATAAACAGAATTATATGTGAAAGATGTAAAGAACATCAGCCAATGGCATGGTGAAATCTATCACTGCGCCAGGTGTTGCCCTTAGACTCCAAACTCTTAAGACCCCAATTCAAATAAGTGGTTGAGAGAATTTATTCCAACAAAAGCTTCTTAAACTTCTTTAATACTGCTTTCTAATTAATTGCTTTAGTTGAGGTCGGAGCTTTAGAAGAACAAATGCTTAGTTCGGGATAAAAAAAAAAAAAAAACAGATTTGAAAAGCATGTTGAGAGGGTGGCATGTCAAGATCAAGGCAACACACATTAGTAAACAAGCAGCAAAAATAGAAAGCCTTCTGTCCCCATAGAACTCTCACTAAAATAAATAGCCAATGTACACTGAAGTCCATATAGGATTTTTTTAGCAAAGTGAGCAGCCTTAAAGATATATTAGAGTAGCATCGTCGGGAAAAGAGCATGAGGAGACCTGTTCATGCACTGTGTGGGAGAGCGATGTTGTCAGGAGAGAGAAAGAGACAGAATGGTATTGTATTTCCTTGAATGCAGGGTTACTTGGGACTAGCAAACAGACAGCAGACCGTCTGTAGAATTCACAGATGGATGAAGCCGCATGAGCCAGTTACTCGAGAACAAACAGTGAGGGAGTTGTATTAAGTAGCAAAGTCCTTAAACTGCACTCAGACCCTCAATTCATCATGACCTGACCTTCCAAACTGATGGCTCCACAATCTCACCAACCGAGTCGGCCTGTAACCGTATTCTATTCCATTATTCTGTTAAATACCTTTATCCATTATATACCTGTTACTTTACTGTTGCTTGCTACCTGCACTCAGTACAAGGCCCTGACTCTGGCCTACAGGACAATCTCTAGATCTGCCCCCTCTTACCTTCAATCTATATTTTCAAAATACACTCCAACTCATTCACCTCGCTCTAGTGATGAATGTCGCCTGGTGGTTCCACCTCACCCTGGTGCTAATTCTTACTCTATATCGTTCTCAGTTGCTAAATGGTGGATGGATCCACCATTGGGTGGATCTTCCTAACTCTGTCTGTGATACTGGGACATTCAGCAAACAAAACACATCTCTTTCAGAAACACATGATAAAAATGTAGGGTGGATTTAGACTTGAAACCAGATTAGATAATTATCCGGTTTAGTAATTGTTAGGATTTTGAGTCCTCTGTCAGCCTGGTCACTGGATGTGAAATACGCTGTAACATTTTTACAGCCGAAATTACACAGCCACCTTGTCTAATTTACCTGTTGCTAGTATTATTTATTTATTTATTACTAGAAATGCTTGTGTTTAGTCACACATGTTGGGCAAGAGGGTTGTTGTTCTGTCTATAGAAATGATGTTAGAATAAACTGGCATTTAACAACAATTCCACAGTGTAACTGGTTCCTCCTTTTTTTTGTTGTTCTCTCATTTGTAAGTCGCTTTGGATAAAAATGTAATGTTAATGTAATGCACTGATTCTAACAGGTTGAGAAAATAAAACTTACTTCCCTCTGAGATAAATGCCAGGATGTGAAATTAGCAAAATTTCCTTTGACTAATCAAACTCTGACAAGTAAAATCCCATTTTTTGTCTCAAGCACAACAAAAAATCTGAAAGGCAGAAGGTATGATTGTGCTGACGGCAGTGAACTAAGCATCAGAATAGGGAAGGTGACACCATCACATGAGACACGGGAAGTTCAGAATGTATAGCTTAACACAATTCAGAACCACTGTCTTTAGTTTTTGGTCACGTGAAATGCTAGTAATACAGAGATGTTACAATAAGTAATGCTGACTGGTTTAAACCAGACCAACAACTACAAAAACACTCACGCACTACCCACTCAAGTGGCTTTACTCACATGTATAACTTGGTATATGGTATAAACCATGTCCTTGCATTTATGAAAAACTACATGCATTTATATTTTACATTAAGCTATTTGTTCTCTATGAGCTCTGTACTGCTTGTATTCTGCTGTAGTTGGAAAAACTTATTGGATTATTGGGTTATTATTAAGATAATATATGAAACATGTTTATAATTAGTAGTAGTTTATTGTTTATTGATTTGTCATTATAAGCTTTATGTTTTTTCATGCAGGAACTCATCATTCATTTAATTATCTGTAATATTAACACTGTTCATTTCACCTAAATTTAAAAAAAAGATTCTATGCTGTTTATAATGAAAAAAATGTGCATAATGCAATTAAGATGAATTAGCATCTTGGTCACATTCCAGACCAAACTGGAGAATAACTTTAGACTAGGAAGTGTTACACATTGAAAAATATATTTTGCTAACAGGGGCAGGCGAATTTAGGGTAAAGGTGCATCGCTCTGAAGCAAACAGTGTGTCAAAGCTCTAGATTGCATGATTCTTGTCTATGATTATGTTTATAATTCTCTGCATAAAAAATATAAATGTACCTGGTTCTTTGCAAAGGTAGGAGTAGAAACCTTCTGATTTCAGCATGATGAGAAGAGAACCCCATCCAAGGAGTACAGCAGAAAACAGCAGGCTCTCTATCACTGCTGTTACTGCCATCCACCAACGGCGTGAAAAAGCTGTGGCCAGTGAGGGGGCCATGATGTCTGATACACTTGCAAACAGGCAGTGATTTAACAAGCTTGTGAAGTACACCTGCCAAATACAAAATGAAGATAAACTCTATCAAAATGAAGATAAACAGATTTATTTTTTGTGTATGTGTAAAAAATATGTAAACTGAGAACCTTGCCACCACAGTGCTTAATAGTAGTTATAATGTACGACTCAGTGATTAGTCCAAAAACTTTACTCTTGATCTTTGACTATAAAACCTTTTGCCACGTGGACTTTACAAGCCAACCATTAAAAATGCACCTGACTGTGAAGCATGGTAGCGTTCCTTCAGCATACACTGTGCAATTCTCAAAATTATCCAAAATCTTAAGCTAAGCAGCCCTGAACCAGACAACTTTAACTGGACAGGTTTACCTTGCAGCATAATTAAGTTAAAAAAGCAGCGATAAAGAGTGTGAAATTGAACGCCTTTGTTCCGGCAAACTAAAACAGACTTAAATCTGGTTAAAAAAAAAGGATGGCTATCATCACAAAATCTATCTCAGTTTGAACAATCCTGTTAAAAACAAGAGACAATTTTTTCCTAACCTTTGTTCCTAAATGTACAATCTGGTAAGGACATTTCCCAGGTCCATTGAAGTTATCATGTGGGTCCTTGAGCAAGGTCCTTAACCCTCATAGCTTGTGTTCTGACCCTAGCCATTAAAATGGGATTCTAGGATGAAGTGTCTGCTAAATGACCTCATGTTTCCTTCCCATATCCAAACTGACTGATCACTGTGATTAAAGCATAAGGTGTGATTTGATTTTAGTCTGCAGGCCAAGAATATCTTAATTAAGTATTAAGATAAGAGATCAGATCAGATAAGCTTATATTGGTCCCATCATCAAGAAACTCACAGCATCAAAGGTACAGTGAGTGAGAAATTTCAAATATACATAAAACATCAGCTTTATATATATATATATATATATATATATATATAAATAAAGTAATATAGGTGGCACGGTGGCTTAATGGTTAGCATGTTCTCCTCTCAGCACTTGGGATTCCTGGTTCGAATCCCAATCTGGGTCGAGTTTCCATGTTCTCCCCATGTCTGCGTGGGTTTCCTCCAGGTTCTCCGGTTTCCTCCCACATTCCAAAAACATGGATCAAGGTCAATTGAATTCTCCAAATTGCCCCATATAGAGTGTGTGTGTGCGAGTGAGTGTGTGTCCAGCGATATATTGGCACCCTGTCCTGGGTGTATCTGCCCAGCGCCCGAAACGTTCTCCCCTGGATGGGCATGAGAACCCCCCCCCCCTCGCGACCCTAGTAGAGGTAAAGTGGAAGATAATGGATGGATAATGGATATTAGTAATATAACAAGGAAAACTATGAACATACAACTAAAAACATGTACATCATTAGGAGTTGTATTGGTATGGTACATAAATTGGTATTGTACAAAAAGCAACAATAATATAATACTGGAACAGAATTAAAATCCTATAACAATGCAAATGAGAGTCATTTGCATTTGTGCTTCCTTGTGAATGTCTTTGCACTTCTGTCAGGTTGAGAAAGTTATAATGTCCTGCTGTTAGTTTCTTGTCTTTGTTTCCTTTCTGAACAAAACGGCTTCCAAAGAGGAAACAGCTGAGCGAACCTGCGGGCCTCCTGTTTATCAGCGCCGTCTGTTAGCCCGCCCATTTCGAAGCGGCACTGCCGCCTGATTGGACGACAGCTCTCCAGCTGCGGTCCCATTGGCTCCCTGAAGCGTTCTGAACCGGAGACTCCACGTGAGACCAAGTTCTAGCCGGTTCGAACCAGTACGGCGCGAGAGCTCCGCGGTCCTTCTCTCTTTTGTGTATCATTTTAAAAACAACTCGCTGATTAAATGCCTTCCATGTCCCCTGACCGCGTTTTTCATTGAATTTAAAACACGGAGTCATTTAATGTTGACAGTAAACGACTTGTTTACATGAAAATACGAATCCTCTGGGACCCCCGCCGGTGGCTCGGTGTGGAGCCGATGAGCGGCTCGTTTGGTTTGGGGGGTATATGTTTTCGAGATGTTGCTCATATATATGATGAATATAACCTGAAAACAGGGTGATAAAGACGCTGCGGTATCCTGCGGGTAACGAGCAGCTGGAGAACTGGTCTGAACTGGACCGAGTGATGAGCGCCTCCGCCTGCCCCCCCTCCCTCCCTCCCCACGCCGTCTTTATTCAGAAACACCGTGTACTTCCTGCTTTAAATACACCGACAGCCATTACTCTCTTATTGTCATTAAATATGAGCAAAGACACGCTGTGCCGCCTTCTATGGGTTTGTTGATACACATTAGAACAGCTGTTCCAGCTCGTGTTCGCCTGTTATGGGTGCTAAACATGTTTCCTAGAACATCATGACACTGGAACTGTGACTTACAGATGTACACAGAGATGTACACGGAGTACAGAAAGTAATCCGACTGTCTGATCTATACCTGTGTGTTCAGGACTAGAACATCCTAATGTAATTAAGTTTTGCACCCTGTCCGTTACTTTATGTTTTTATTTACATCAAACATGATCTAAAAACCCTGACAAATGATAATAACAACAACAATACCACCACTGCTACTACTATCATCATTATCATTAATATTATTATTAACTATAATAATAATAAAGCCCACTTTACCGTTATACGATTCTTAAATGAATTAAACGCACCCCCCTTGACAATTTTAGGATCCAAACATCCAAATACAGTTTAATACCTTAAAGTAAACATTTTTTAATGACTGTCATGACTATAGTTTTGGTTTCTTTTGCAGTATCTGGCTTTATTATGCACCGCTTCCTTCTGTATTCATCGAGGATGCTCGCGGCTGCAGTGCTGGCTCTGCACTGTGATTTAGAAAAAGACTAAATAGCGATTTCCTCACGAGTTTATACTGTTTATGAATAACGCACTGAATACCATAATACACCATGATGTCATCCTTAAATGTACCATTTGCAATGCAGGAAAGAAAGCATCCCTAATATGAACAAAAGTCATACCTGTTTATAAAGGTCTCCTACAAAAAAAACGCGTCTTATTTCGTCTTCTAACCGGGCAGCACCGTCGGCTGTGTGAACCCTGAGCTGTTAAATTAAATTCCTACATCAATGTCATTTTCAACAGATGAGGACTCTCTTATATTTGTACCGCAGGCTTCATAAACAAGACAACTTCCTTATTGGCTGCTTTATGAGTTAGAGACGGACGCGGACCAATCAGGAAAGAGAGCCGCAGTTGGTTCCTCCCCCAGGTTTCGCTCATAGATAAAAATCTGTGGGTTTAGCGCGACAATTATTAAATTATTCAATTATTCAATTATTAAATTATTAAATTACATTCTGAAGCTTTTAAACCGACATGAATAAAATACTGTAAAGCTGCGTTATGACCACGTGCTGTTGTAAAAAGCTCTATAACGGTGATCATATTAGCATTCTCAACTTTTTCATATAAAACTATTTGTGGATAGTAGTAATTATAAATTAATGCACTTCATTCATGTGTTGAATAAATTTAAATCTTGATCAGTATTTTTAGAAATGGTTTTCTTAAGTTTTTTTTTTAAACAAAGCCTTATACTTAACAAGAAAGTCTCCATCCACACAAAACAGTATTCATCCAAATACACACAATTTTTCAGCCAAGTGTTGTTTATACACTTTTTAAACATTTTATTATTTCCATTTATCATATTCATGACTGGGGCGGCACGGTGGCTTAGTGGTTGGCATGTTCTCCTCTCAGCACTAGGGATTCCCGGTTCAAATCCCCATCTGGGTGGAGTTTCCATGTTCTCCCCATGTCCGCGTGGGTTTCCTCCGGGTTCTCCGGTTTCCTCCCACAGTCCAAAAACATGAATCAAGTCGATTGAGTTCTCCAAATTGCCCCATATAGAGTGTGTTTGTGTGTGCCCAGCGATAGATTGCCCCCCTGTCCTGGGTGTATGGGCATGGGGCATGGATGGGCATGGGGAACCCCCACGACCCTAATAGAGGATAAAACAAAAGATAATGGATGAATGATAACTGTATTCATGACTGTACAGTGCAGTGCAGTTACAGACGGTAGTTAATTTTTGTTAATTTTTGTTTTTGTTGTCTATCTAGCAGGATTGATTTAAATATTAGATTATATTAGATTAGATTCAACTTCATTGTTCCCAATAGTACCACCACAGAGCAGGTATTATTTGGTTGGTTGGTGCATTATTCCTATTCCAGCTTTCCAGTTGTGAAAACATAATTTTTCGACTAAGGTTGTTAGACGAAGACACGTTTTGTCTGAAGATAAAACACTTTTGATTTTTTACAACAAGCCTTGACTAGGCCTTTCACTCTGAAGGCTCTGGTTGGATTCCCGGTCCCACCATATACTATGGCTGATGTGTACAAGGCACCCCTAATTGCTCCCTGGGTGCTGTATCAGTATACAGGCCTGCCCACCGCTCCGGGCAACGTGTGCTCACTTCACTCAGTGTGTGTGTGTGTGTGTGTGTGTGTGTGTGTGTCACTGTATGCATGGGTTACATGTGGAGGACACGTTCCTCTGTCTGTAAGCACTTTATCACTTTATCTTAAATGCAATTTCAAAGACTATTCTCATTTACATTTTCCCAAAAAGTGGATAACCTGCAACCTGAACCTATATGATAACTGGAGCTAACAGAATGAATAATTAATGGATATTAATTTGTGTATATCCGAAAAACGTTCAAAAGCGCGTTCTGATTGATTACAGGACGGACTAACAGTATATGTAATGCAACACTAATGCATTGCAATTTTGCCATCTAGTGGCCAAATCCGGTTATTACAGAAACATGTAAAGCGAAATGCAGTGATTAAAACAAATGCATAAAATCTAACAAATCGATCGAAACAAAAATGTAGAAATTGACTAACAAAATGAATTGTAGTTGATGAATAATTAATTAATTAATATACAATTATAATTTTCAACACGTTCATTCCCTTAAACGTATTTGTAAAACATTTGCAAGTTGGTATTCTTTCCCTAAATCTTATATCATAGTATTTTTTTTGCCTAATTCCAGATGATCGACAGTCGATGGTCACTTTACCTGATGACGCCTCAGGCATTTTAATAGGAAACTTTTTCTTTCTCTAATAACGCTATATATATATTGGTCAACACAGCCGCCATGTTAATCCAGGAGAGTGGCATTTATAACGGTTGCAATCTGCATATTGAACACTAGATGGCACTAGATACAATGTATTGGGCTTTCATTTTTATTTTTCAACAATTGCTCTTTGGGGAACTGTTCTTATGATTATGCAGAGCTTTAAAAAGAAATGTGGTATTTATGATTATGATATAATGTATGTATAATCACTTTTATATATGAATATTCATTCATTCATTCATTATCATCCGCTTTATCCTCTATTAGGGTCGCGGTGGGGTTCCCCATGCCCATCCAGGGGAGAACGTTTCGGGCGCTGGGCAGATAGACTCAGGACAGGGTGCCAATCCATCACTGGGCACACACTCACTCACACAGAAACGCACGCACACACACTCTATATGGGGCAATTTGGAGAACTGAATTGACTTGATCCATGTTTTTGGACTGTGGGAGGAAACCGGAGAACCCGGTGGAAACCCACGCGGACACGGGGAGAACATGGAAACTCCACCCAGATGGGGATTCGAACCGGGAATCCCTAGTGCTGAGAGGAACATCAAACTAATTTAAACAATAGTCAAGGACAACACAAGGAAACACAAAATGCAATTTGTAAATTAAGGTGTTTATTATTAAAGGAGAAAAAAAATCCAAACCATCATGGCCCTGTGTGAAAAAGTGATTGCCCCCTTGTTAAAACATACTATAACTTTCATCCTCAGCATCTCTAATATGAACCACTGTATATATATGAATATATACTGTAAATATTATACTGAATCCTGAACTTTGTCCTACTTTTAAATATTCCATGATCTGGATAACCCGGTTATTTCCGGGTTCTCCATTTTCCTCCCACAGTCCAAAAACATGGATTTAAGGTGAATTGGCTGTTCTAAATCATGTGTCTGTCAATGTGTAGGTGTACGTTTCAACACACTGTCAAAGTCATATGGATGGAAACTTTTTTGAAAAGTTTTTACTCCAGACTCGTGCTCAATGACAACAGCTGCTTATGTGTGCAGTTAAAAAAAAACTATAAAATGTTAGGACTAAAGACATTATTTAATGTAATGATTGCTGTAAATTGTAGTAACATATTACTTTTTATTAGGTCCACCTCCTGAGTTCTACACTCACTGTGTGTTTTTTTGTTCTATAAATGGACTTTGTAGTTCTGCAATTACATTCTGTACTCAATCAGTTTCTCTACCTACTATAGAATGTTCTCCGATTATCCCCCACAGAGGCGGTATTAGGGTAGTGGATGATTATCAATACCGCAGTAATACTGACATGGTGGTGCAGGTGTGTTAGTGTGTTGTGCTGATACGAGTGGATCAGACACAGCAGGGCTGCTGGACAGAGAACAGTCCACCAATCAGAACATCCAGGTGTCCACCACCCTAATAATACCTGCTCTGTGGGGGTGCTGATCACCAGAGAACAGAGTAAAGGGGACAAACTAAGTATGTAGAGGAACAGATGGACTACAGAATAGAAATGTAGAAAGGTAATGAATGAATGAAAGAAAAACATGAAGAATTGTGGGTAATGGCAACAGCTGAGAAGAATGTGATGTCAGCAGAATGGGACACGCCCAAAACCCATTATCATAAATCAGGATCACCTCACAGCTTGTCGAATTTGACCTGTGTAATGTTAGTGGTTTATAGTAACTAAACAAATGGAAACAAAATGCCTTTATAAAGAAACCAATACTGACATTTCAATAGTTGTAAATGTTTTAAAGGTATTGCACAAAGGTATTCTAATACAGCATTCATTTCTGCTGGAAATACAGCCTTTTGATTTAATTAAAATGTCATTGAGATTGCATAATTGCTTTTAAAGCACAATATGTGACTGTGATTTACATTTTATTATTAAAGTTAGTTATAGTATTAACCAATAAATTACTAATGGGTAGTAATGCAGAATACAAGAATACAAGACGACCTATTCCAAAGTTTTCTGCTTTAGTGGTGTTATTAATAGATCTCACTAAGCTCACTCAAACCATTTACCACGGACTCATAAGAATGTAAAACATTTGACCATTTCAACTAAATAACACTAATTGTTGGCTTTTGCAGGGGCTACTTTTGTGGAACCTCAAAGCATGCAGGAGGTATGTATGCAGAAAAGTAAAGCTCAAAAACCGCTCATGCTCAAAACAAGCTCTATTGGTTTTGGGGTTAAACGTAATGGAGAGAAGAGGAATGGACATTACGTAAGCGAACATTTTTCACACTAATTCTAGACTCGGAACATCAAAGTGAATTAGTGGGGAGGTGCATGGTATCTTGGGAATGATCTCCGAGCTCCCACACCCAGCCAAAGCCTGTTGTAACAGAAATGTATATACATTTGGATTTTATTCATTTAATTGTATTATTTATTTTTATAGTTTGGTTTTATATCCTGGTCACCTGCACATTTTTACATTTCTTTCTAATTTTGCAAAACTTTTTCATTTAATTGGGGTGAAAAAACCCAAATGATAAGTCTTTTAGAGTCTTCAAAGATTTGCAAATGGCTCTGAGTGCAAACTAGAACCTACACTTTTGTGTAAAAGGTTACTAACCGATACAGAAACATATTAATGTATTTGGTCGGACATCTATACTAAAAAGAAAAAAATATAACTTTTTATATGTTTGGCCACACCTTTTTGCTCCACTTATTGGCCATGTTCTAATGGCACTTTTAAGTTGGGTGGGTTTCTCCGAGATGAAACTCAGATTTGGGCACGTTCATTCATTCATCATCACCCGCTTTATCCTCTATTAGGGTCGCGAGGGGGTTCCCCATGCCCATCCAGGGGAGAACGTCTCGGGCGCTGGGCAGATACACCCAGGACATGGGGTCAATCCATCGCTGGGCACACACTCACTCACAAAGACACACTCTATATGGGGCAATTTGGAGAACTCAATTAACTTGATCCATGTTTTTGGACTGTGGGAGGAAACCGGAGAACCCGGAGGAAACCCACGCAGACACGGGGAGAACATGGAAACTCTACCCAGATGGGGATTCGAACCAGGAATCCCTAGCGCTAAGAGGCAAAGGTTCATATGGCATTAAAAAAAAAAAAACATGGATACTGTTGAGCTTTGTTACATCGTATGGCTAATAAAGTGTTTTTGAGCAAGAATATTACAAAACAACATGAGTTATTGTAAATGTTCAAACAATAACATTTTATTATAATTAAACTATAAATTGTGGGTTATTATTTGACATCTTATCTTGATTAACTGTTTAGCCATCTTGAAAATAGTGTTTCTGAGAAATTAGAAAATTTCTATGTATCAGATGAGCTTCCAACTTAGGAGGCTGTTCATGTGGTATTTCCTAGATACGATCAGATAAGATCAGATCAGATAAGATAGACCTTTATTTGTCCCACAATGCAGAAATTCACATTTCTTCATGGAAAACTCGTCCTTTCAAAAAAAACAAAACCACTTAAAAACGAGGTGCGGTCCACGTCCTGTAAATCTGGACTTTGTAGTTCTACAATTCCAGACTGTAGTCCATCTGTTTGTGTTCTACAGTACATACTGTGTACGTCCCCTTTACTCTGTTCTAATGATCAGAACCCCAAAAGTAGCTCTGCAGGGGTTATTTGGTTGGTACATTATTCCTATCCCAGCAGTGTCACTGAGGTGTTTAAATGAAACTACAGCAGGACTGCTGCACTAGAACCCTAAAACTGAAAAAGTTTTCTCACAGCTTGGTCAAGCAGCGAAGTTTTCGCCCCTTAGGCGGTGCGGTTATTTATCTTTAAGCAGCTCAAGGGGTCACACCATCTCTTCATTGTGTCATTATGTGTCACAGATTTGGTTTTCACAGCTATGGGAGTCTTATTTCTTATTTTTTTTAAACCAGATTTTTTATATATGATTATAAATCAGATACATGTCAGATTTGTGAGAATGCAACTCAAATCATTTTGGAATTCATGAAAAATATTGCCTGTTTGCATTTGCATTTGCAAGAACTAGCAGTGCAAAAACAGACCGAAATCTGTACAGAGCAAAACATGCTGCATCTATGAGCTCCTACCTGCTGCCAGGTTGCTCAAGGAGGAGGAGTCCCCAATGAGCCTTGGTCCTCACAAGGTTTCTTCCTTAAAAAAAACAACTGCAATAAAAAACAACAGGCAAGATTTTCTTGCCACGGTCACTTGAGCTTGTTCTTTGGGGATTCAGACTTGGAATACTGTAAAGCAGCTCTGTGACAATATACTAATAAACTGTGTGAGGGTGTTAGAGTGTCATTTAAAATACAAAGTGTTTTAAAGAGAGTTACACAAACACTACTGCAAAAACCAACCCATGTTTACATCTTGTAAATAATAACAGATACCGATCGCTTAAATATATGAAACTGAACCATCCATGTAGTCAGCTGTTAATTTATATAAATAATATAATGTAGCTTTGGCAGAGCGCTATGTACTTGGTTGTTTTTATGTGGACTGTATTTGAACAAGGGCGGCACGGTGGCTTAGTGGTTTAGCACATTCGCCTCATAGCGCTAGGGATTCCCGGTTCGAATCTCCATCTGGGTGGAGTTTCCATGTTCTCCCCGTGTCCGTGTGGGTTTCCTCCGGGTTCTCCGGTTTCCTCCCACAGTCCAAAAACATGGATCAGGTCAATTGATTCTCCAAATTGCCCCATATAGAGTGTGTGTGCGTGAGTGAGTGTGTGTCCAGTGATAGATTAGCGTCCTGTCCTGGGTGTATCTGCCCAGCGCCTGAAACGTTCTCCCCTGTTTGGGCATGTGACCCAAATATAGGATAAAGTTGAAGATACTGATGGATGGATGTATTTGAACATTTTAAATCCTAAATATGATATGCCTTTTTTTCCAGTGTCCATAGCTTGCTGTAGCCGTTTTATAAGTCACTATGTTAAGTCAATGCAGGTGCTGCAAACTTAGTGAGATTTACCAGTTATTCTTCATAATAGTTAATGGTAGAACAATAACGAATGTTCAAAAAGTAGGTCTGTACTGAACTATTGCACACTCACAACATACTTTTACAAAATGCACACCAAACATTGTGCCTTCAAACTGTTCTGCTCACCACATAGAACCTTAACACGCCGCTTCTGTTAGTACTTCAAGGGTGTGACTCGAATGCATGAAAAAAACTGGTGCATTACTATCTAAATTAATTTTGTTTAATTAGTTTTTTAAAATAATGGATGCATTTTTTTATAGACTTTGCATGTTCTCCTTCTGATTACATGATTTGCTTATCTGGTTTTCTCCCACAGAATCCCAGATAACACTGAATTGCCCCTAGGCGTGAATGTATTTGTCCATGAATCTGCCCTGCACTGGACTTTTGGCCTGTTTCACTGCTTTTTGACTTTGAGTGTTATTAAGTTATTGTTTGATTCTTTAATACTGTTGCCTTCACTTCTATAAAAACACTTTTATAAAATTAAGTAGTTAGGATTTCAATGCTATTAAATCAGTCAGAATACAACCTTGTTAGAGATATAATACATAATTAAAAAACAGTTACAAGGCATTTTAAAGAATTCTCACCACTCATACTATACATACAGAACATATGGTAAAAATAAGTAACAATTTTAGAACCATTAGATACTTTTCCCAATGTTAATTTAATCAGGTCTTTTACACATGTTTGATGACATTTCATTACATAATCAGTCATAGAATCAAATCATACTATCAATTATATAATGTATGAATATATACCATCTTCACAGGTTAATAGAAACAATCAATAATGTGAATAAGACAAAGCGGTCACACCCACTACTTTGAAATTGTGACCTGCCCCAATAGAGGGTGTTGACTATAAAAGGCTATACATTAAGCAAAGGTTTAACTAACTTGCAGCCGGACGGGTAGAAAGGTAGGATACAAATTTGTATCATTTTAAAACATTTATTTAAAAAAAATACAATTTTAAAAAAATGTAAAAAAAAAAAAAAATGTAATCAGATTGAGACAATTCTTTTTAAATACATATAAATCAATTATACATTGCTTGTACATTTTTCCAGGTTATCAGCTCATTAGCTGTGCCAGGCAGCTTGAAGTGTGAAAATGGGAAAGCACATTATTCAAGAAAGTACAAAGGAGCTTCCTCAGCCCAACAAAAATAAGGTGAGTACAGTCACAAAAGGACATTTTCAACTGCTGCTTAAAATAATTACTGAAAGATGAACAGAAAACACTTTTAAAAGCAAATGTTTGTAACTTTACATTGAGAATTTTAATTAACTAACCTCCAAAGGGGCAAGATCACAGTGTTCTTTAATTTACAGAATAAGGAGGGCAGGATTAGTCAATGTCCCATATCGGTCTACATGAACAACTATGCAAATGGTTCTAGACACCAGGACACCCTTTTTCATCGAGCCGTGAAGGTCTGTGTTCTCCACCTAATAACATGTGTAGCAATTGTTAAAAGTTACTAAATTAATGTCAAACCTCAGGAACTATATTACAAACATTTACATTTTTTACATTTATTTTTATTTATTTGATGTTCTAGAGTCAGCTCTGCAAGCCCAAAATGTGTGAGGGTGCCATAATGACTCCAAAGAATCTAATCCGCACACCCTCTGCCTCCCCACTCTCATCCAATGAGCTCCTCGCACAGGCCATTGACTTCATCAACCAGTTCTACAAATCCTTTAAAGTGTATGTCATCATTAACAGCAGTTATAGGGAGTTCAGTTGAGTTCCAGTGGGTTTTAATCATATGAATCTTCCACAGCTCTAATATAGAAGCTCAATTGGCACGTGTCAATGAGGTTGCCAGTGAGATTGAAGTCACTGGAACCTACCAACTCACCCCCGAAGAGCTCGCATTTGGCGCCAAACAAGCATGGAGGAATGCACCCAGATGCATTGGGAGAATTCAGTGGGCTAATTTGCAGGTTACACATATTAAGTTTCTTTTAACCATGCCTAATTAAACAGGCCCAATTCCCTAATTGACTAATTGACCGCCCCCCTACAGGTATTTGATGCACGCACATGCAGGAGCACCAAGGAAATGTTCCAGTTCTTGTGTGCTCACATAAAGTATGCAACAAATGGAGGAAACATAAGGTGCAAACCGAGTTAAATTAAATATGTTGCACACATTAAAATGAAAAACATGCATAAAATACATTATTTTAATGCCCTGTTCCATTTCTCAGGTCAACAATCACTATATTCCCTCAAAGAACTGACGGCCACCATGATTTCCGTGTCTGGAACAGTCAGCTTATAAGATATGCCGGCTATAAGATGGAAGACGGCAGTGTTGTAGGAGATTCTGCTAATGTGGAAATCACTGAGGTATTTACAACATGCTGCAGTTCATGCAGGACCTGTTTCCCAGCTAAATGTACTCTTTTCACTGCATTGATGTTTTGGTTCCTTGGCCTCTGACAGATCTGTATTCAGCTTGGGTGGACGCCGAAGTTTGGCCGCTTTGACGTGCTGCCACTGGTCTTACAGGTTAATGGAGAAGATCCTGAATTATTCAAAATTCCCCCAGAACTGATACTCGAAGTTGAATTGGAACATCCTCAGTAAGTGGTCTGTCCTGTTTTCCCTAAATACTGTGATGTGTGAATACTGGGATGATGGTTTTATGGTGTAACAATGTTTAAAAGCCATTAGTCAACCTGTTCTGGGCTATTATTGAAGTAACGGTTCTGTTGTCTCAGGTATGAGTGGTTTAAAGATTTAAACCTCAGATGGTATGCACTGCCTGCAGTCTCCAACATGTTGTTAGAGATCGGTGGGCTTGAATTTACGGCGTGTCCCTTTAATGGCTGGTACATGGGCACTGAGATTGGTGTACGGAACTTCTGTGACACTCAGCGCTATAACATTCTGGAGGTACTCAACAGCACTGAGATTGTAAAATAATAAAGTTTGATAAATTTACATAACTTGTGCTTTTTTAGCATGTTGGTCGCCTTATGAAATTGGAGACCCAACGACTGTCATCACTGTGGAAGGACGAGGCGTTGGTAGTCATCAACGTTGCTGTGATTAACAGCTTCCAGGTAGCCTTTCTACATCATTATTGTTCATATTCATCCATCCATCTATTATCCATCCATTATCTTCCGCTTGTCCGGGGTTCGGGTCGCGGGGGCAGCAACCGAAGTAGGGAGACCCAGACCTCCCTCGCCCCAGCCACCTCCACCAGCTCGACTGGGGGAACCCCGAGGCGTTCCCAGACCAACTGAGAGATATAATCCCTCCAGCGTGTCCTGGGTCTTCCCCGGGGTCTCCTTCCAGCCGGACTTGCCTGGAACACCTCCCTAGGAAGGCGCCCAGGAGGCATCCTTACCAGATGCCCGAACCACCTCAACTGGCTCCTTTCGATGCGGAGGAGTAGCGGCTCCACTCCGAGTCTCTCCCGGATGACCGAGCTTCTCACCCTATCTCTAAGGGAGAGCCCTGCCACCCTGCGGAGAAAACCCATTTCGGCCGCTTGTATTCGCGATCTTGTTCTTTCGGTCATTACCCAAAGCTCATGACCATAGGTGAGGGTTGGAACGTAGATCGACTGGTAAATCGAGAGCCTTGCCTTGTGGCTCAGCTCCTTCTTTACCACAACAGACCAGTATAGGGTCCGCATCACTGCTGACCCCGCGCTGATCCGTCTGTCAATCTCACGCTCCATCTTACCATCACTCGTGAACAAGACCCCGAGATACTTAAACTCCTCCACTTGAGCAAGATCTGATCCCTGACCCAGAGAGGACTCTCTACCCTTTTCCGGCTGAGAACCATGGCCTCAGATTTGGAGGTGCTGATTCTCATCCCGGCCGCTTCACACTCGGCTGCAAACCGATCCAGTAAGAGCTGAAGTTCGCAGCCTGATGATGCTAACAGGACCACATCGTCTGCAAACAGCAGCGACGTGATCCTCAGATCACCAAACCGGACACCCTCCATCCCCTGGCTGCGCCTAGAAATTCTGTCCATGTAAATTATGAACAGAACCGGTGACAAAGGACAGCCCTGACGGAGTCCAACCCTCACTGGAAACCAGTCCGACTTACTGCCGGCCATGCGAACCAAGCTCCTGCTTCGCAAATACAGGGACTGAATGGCCCGTAGTAAGGAGCCATGTACCCCATACTCACGAAGCACCTCCCACAGAATACCCCGAGGGACACAGTCGAAAGCCTTCTCCAGATCTACAAAGCACATGTAGACTGGTTGGGCAAACTCCCATGAACCCTCGAGGATCCTGGAGAGAGTGAAGAGCTGGTCCAGTGTTCCACGACCAGGACGAAAACCACACTGCTCCTCCTGGATCCGAGGTTCGACTATCAGTCGGACTCTCTTCTCCAGTACCCCTGCATAGACTTTGCCGGGGAGGCTGAGGAGTGTAATTCCCCTGTAATTGGAACACACCCTCCGGTCCCCCTTTTTAAAAAGAGGCACCACCACCCCCGTCTGCCAGTCCAGAGGCACTGCCCCCGATGACCATGCAATGTTGAAAAGGCGCGTCAGCCAAGACTGCCCCACAACATCCAGAGCTTTGAGGAACTCCGGGCGGATCTCATCCACCCCAGAAGCCCTGCCACCAAGGAGCCCTCTGACTACCTTAGCGACTTCAGCCACAGTGATGGACAAGCCTCCCCCCGGGTCCTCTGACTCTGCCTCCTCTCCGGAGGGCATATTGGTGGGATTGAGAAGGTCCTTGAAGTATTCCTTCCACCGCCTAATGACGTCCCCAGTCGAAGTCAACAGTGCACCCCCTCCACTATATACTGTGTTGGTGGCACACTGCTTTCCCCTCCTGAGTCGCCTGACAGTTTGCCAGAATGTTCTAGGAGCCGACCGAAAGTCACTTTCCAAAGTCTCACCGAACTCCTCCCACACCCGGGTTTTTGCCTCCACGACGCACGAAGCCGCAAATCGCTTGGCCTGTCGGTACCGGTCAGCTGCTTCTGGAGTCCCACAAGCCAACCATGCCTGATAGGACTCCTTCTTCAGCTTGACGGCATCCCTTACACGGGGTGACCACCACCGTGTTCGAGGGTTACCGCCACGACAGGCACCGACTACCTTTCGACCACAGCTCCTGTCCGCCGCCTCAACAATGGAGGAACGGAACATGGCCCATTCAGGCTCAATGTCCCCCACCTCCCCCGGAATGTGGTTGAAGCTCTGACGGAGGTGAGAGTTGAACATCTGTCTGACGGGTTCTTCTGCCAGACGTTCCCAGCAAACCCTCACTATACGTTTAGGTCTGCCTGGTCTGACCGGCATCTTCCCCCGCCATCTGATCCAACTCACCACCAGGTGGTGATCAGTTGACAGCTCAGCTCCTCTCTTCACCCGAGTGTCCAAGACACATGGCCGCAAGTCCAATGACACCACTACAAAGTCGATCATTGAACTGCGGCCTAGGGCATCCTGGCGCCATGTGCACTTATGGACACCCTTGTGCTCGAACATGGTGTTCGTGATGGACAAACCGTGATTTGCACAGAAGTCCAACAACTGAACACCACTCGGGTTCAGATCAGAGAGGCCGTTCCTCCCAATCACACCTCTCCAGGTCTCACTGTCATTGCCCACGTGAGCGTTGAAGTCCCCCAGTAAGACTACAGAGTCTCCAGGGGGAGCACTTTCCAGTACCCCCCCCACAGACTCCAAGAAGGCTGGGTACTCTGAACTGCCGTTCGGCGCATAAGCGCAGACAACAGTCAGTACCCGTTCCCCAACCCGAAGGCGTAGGGAAGCTACCCTCTCGTCCACCGGAGAAAACCCCAACATGCACGCGTCAAGCCGGGGGGCCACGAGAAAGCCCACACCTGCCCGACGCCTCTCACCATGGGCAACTCCAGAAAAGAACAGAGTCCAGCCCCTCTCAAGGAGATTGGACCCAGAACCCAAGCTGTGCGTTGAGGTGAGCCCGACTATATCTAGCCGGTATCTCTCAACCTCCCGCACCAGCTCAGGCTCCTTCCCTGCCAGTGAAGTGACGTTCCAAGTTCCGAAAGCCAATTTCAGCAACCGAGGATCGCGACGCCCAGGCCCACGCCTCCGGCCACCGCCCGATCCACACTGCACCGAACCCCTATTACTACCCCCCCACAGGTGGTGAGCCCATTTGAGGGGGAACCCATGTAACTCCTTCGGGCTGGGCCCGGCCGGGCACCATGGGAAAGTGCCCGACCACCAGACACTCGCTGACGAACCCCATCTCCAGGCCTGGCTCCAGGGTGGGGCCCCGATAACCCTATATCGGGCAGGGTACACGTGCTCTTGATTTTTTTCTTCATAGGGGTTTTTGTTGGACCACTCTTTGTCTGCCCTGTCACCTAGGATCAATTTGCCTTTGACAACCTTGGGAGACCCTGATCCCAGGGGCATTTTTGTTTATCAATTCCCCCAGACAACATAGCATCACTAGCTGTTATCATTCAAGCACTGTGGTGTCTAAATGCACAGCACTGCTGCACTAAAACCCCCTCAACCCTTCAGTGTCACTGCAGACCAATAGAGAACAGAGACCCAATAGGAGACTAACAAAAAAAAAATCTATATCTACCATCTACGTATATGTGAAGTGGAAAAAATGGACAATGGAGCAAGAAAGGGGCGTGTCCAAACTTTTGACTGATGTGTGTGTGTGTGTGTATATATATATATATATATATATATATATATATATATATATATATATATATATATATAAAATGAGGCGGCACAGTGGCTTAGTGTTTAGCACGTTCGCCTCTCAGCACTAGGGATTCCCGGTACGAATCCCCATCTGGGTGGAGTTTCCATGTTCTCTCCGTGTCCGCGTGGGTTTCCTCCGGGTTCTCCGGTTTCCTCCCACAGTCCAAAAACTTGGATCAAGGTCAATTGAGTTCTCCAAATTGCCCCACGTAGAGTGTGTTTGTGTGAGTGTGTGTCCAGTGATAGATTGGCGTCCTGTCCTGGGTGTATCTGCCCAGCGCCCGAAACGTTCTCCACTGGATGGGCATGGAGAACCCCCCCACGACCCTAATAGAGGATAAAGCGGAAGATAATGAATGAATGAATCTTCCCCCCCCCCCCCGCGACCCTAATATAGGATACAGCGGAAGAGAATGAATGAATGAATGAATGTATGAATGAATATATATATATATATATATATATATATATATATATATATATATATATATATATATATATATATATATATATATATATATATATATATATAATATTTAGGTTTGTTTAACATGTCAACCTGATTATTAAATGTGTAATCTGCAGAAAAAAAAGATTACAATCACAGACCATCACTCCGCTGCTGACTCCTTCATGAAGCATATGGAGACTGAAGTGCAGCTGCGTGGTGGCTGTCCCGCTGACTGGGTCTGGTTAGTTCCCCCCATGTCTGGCTCTCTGACCCCAGTTTTCCACCAGGAGATGATAAACTACATTCTATCCCCATTCTACTACTACCAGGTCAGAATGATGTACACTGTCCTATCAGAGATTATACCATTAGAAAACTAACTGACAGCATTAAGATTTATATGATTACCTGATTTTGTCTAAAAGACCGACGCCTGGGTGACGCACATGTGGAAAGATGAGGCAAAACAACAAAAGAAAAGGAAAACAGTATGTTTTAAATCTCTAATAAAGTAAGACATCCTTCTCTATAACGATGCTTATTTGAATTTTTACCAAATATCTGTGAAGTCATGTTAACCAACTGTTATTCTTCAGAGCAGTGGTCTTCGTTCAAGTGCTCATGCGATCCACTTTGAGGAAGAGAGTACCGTGTACTATTATCTATGCTACTGAAACTGGAAAATCTCAGAACTTTGCAAAGAAGCTTGAAACACTTTTCAGTGCTGTGTTTAATCCGAGGGTACGTGAATAGACCCATCAGAGAATGCCTTCCAATAAAAGTTGACCTTGTTTAGTGGTTGTAAGTTGTTTTCCAATGGTTTGATTTGCGATTGGAATGAAGCGCCTTAATATTTCCCACAGTTCAGCTGATATTAGGTCACATTGTAGTCGCCTTTATCCAATGCAACTTAGAGCAGCCCTAAAGCATTGAGGGTTAAGAGCCTGTTTTTTCTTTAGTGGACTTTAGGATTGAAGCTACAAACATTCAGACTTATGGGTCCCATGGGTAGTCCCTTCCCCCCTTGCAAAAATGCAGTTATTGACCTTTTTGGTGTGATTATTATCGTTGTACTTAATAGGGCTTAAGCAGCATTCAGTGGATTGCCATTCTGCTGCCAGTAGGTTAAACCAAAGGGTCATAACAAAGCATGCATTATGCCAGTTCATTGGCTGAGCGACAGTCCCTGTAGATTCTGCACGCTGTGAGCATCAATGGACAGAGGCTATGCCTTGTGTCTCATCACTGGCGATTCAGCTGTTCAATGACTGGACCTCATTGGTTAATGCCCCTTCAGACTCAGACATATAAAAATGTAATACTATTATCAAACTACTAGGGGCGGCATGGTGGTTAGTTGTTAGCACGTTCTCCTCTCAGCACTAGGGATTCCCGGTTCGAATCCCAATCTGGGTGGATGTCCCCATGTCCGCGTGGGTTTCCTCCGGGTTCTCCGGTTTCTTCCACAGTTCAAAAACATGGATCAAGTCAGTTGAGTTCTTCAAATTGCCCCATATAGAGTGTATATGCATGCGTGTCTGTGTGAGTGAGTGTGTGCCCAGAGATAGATTGGCGCCCTGTCCTGGGTGTATCTGCCCAGCGCCCGAAACGTTCTCCCCTGGATGGGCATGGGGAACCCCCCCACGACCCTAATATAGGATAAAGCGGAAGATAATGAATGAATGAATGAATGAATATTATCAAACTACTAGGGGCGGCATGGTGGCTTAGTTGTTAACACATTCTCCTCTTGGCGCTAGGGATTCCTGGTTCGAATGCCAATCTGGGTGGAGTCTCCATGTTCTTCCCGTGTCTGTGTCCAAAAACATGGATCAAGGTCAATTTAATTCTCCAAATTGCCCCATATAGAGTGTGTCTGTGTGACTTATTGTGTGCCCAGTGATAGATTGGCGTCCTGTCCTGGGTGTATCTGCCCAGCGCCCGAAACGTTCTCCCCTGGATTGGCATGGGGAACCCCACCACGACCCCAGTAGAGGATAAAGCGGAAGATAATGGATGGATGGATGAAACTACCAAAAAATATATGTAAAAAATAATAAATCTGTGGTGATTAACTCCATATTTTTTTGTTCAGTTACAATGCATGGAAGATTACATCTTCACTGAGCTTGGAGATGAACGTTTGTTGATGGTAGTAACAAGCACTTTTGGCAATGGAGATTCTCCAGGAAATGGAGAAGTATGCATTGTTTTAATTACCTGGTTATGTTATTCACCAACCATGTATGTGCAGATCCATAGTTTTCATTTCATGTTTCCTAAACTGCAACTGATTTTGATTTTTTAAAGAGTTTTAAGAAGCAACTTATGAATTTTCAAAAGCTTCAAAATACCATCCGGTTAGTATTAAAAAGATTTAATAATCACTTGTCAGAATTTCCTTTAAAATGATTACAACTAGCAACTCCTAATAATCTCATTCAATTCTCCAGATATTGTGTGTTTGGCCTTGGTTCTCGCATGTATCCACAGTTCTGTGCTTTTGCACATGCCATAGATGATCGGTTTGCAGAATTAGGAGCCAAACGGGTCACTTCTATTGGGGAGGGAGATGAACTTAATGGTGAAGAGGAGGCTTTTTCAGCATGGGCTTGCACTGTATTTAAGGTTGGTTCCAAATTATTGATGGTTACATATAACCATGTTAATTTGGTTCTCATTCCAACCATGTTAAATGTTCTCTCTAAAGGCTGCATGTAAAGAATTTGGCATCAAGGACCTGCCATCAGGGTCTAATTTAATAACCGAAAGCTGGGATCCATTGAGTTACAGAGTTCAGCCTGTTCCCCATCCCCTAGACGATATAACAGGTATTACAGTCAAATGCCAAACGGGACACCTCAGTGCAATTCTAATAATTCTTACTTAACTTTGTGTTTTTTTCGCAGCTCTTTCAGCACTTCACTCCAAGTCTGTCTTCCTTGTGAAAACGAAAAGGAAAACAAATTTACAAAGTGCTCAGTCAAGGTCTGTTCCAGTTAAACTTAACTTGTAGCTTATTTGGATTTGTACAATTTAATTTAAAAAGATGGGCGGCACGGTGGCTTAGTTGTTATCATGTTCTCCTCAGCGTTAGGGATTCCCGGTTCGAATCCCCATCTGGGTGGAGTTTCCATGTTCTCCCCATGTCCGCGTGGGTTTACTCCGGGTTCTCCGGTTTCCTCCCACTGTCCAAAAACATGGTCAAGTCAATTGAGTTCTCCAAATTGCCCCATATAGTGTGTATGTGTGTGTGTCTGAGTGAGTGTATGCCCAGCGATAGATTGGCGCCCTGTCCTGGGTCTATCTGCCCAGCGCCCGAAACGTTTTCCCCTAGATAGTTGGATGGAATTTAAAAAGAAAATTGATTTATAAAATTGCTTGTGTGATCTCTGTGTTCTTGCTTACAGTAGCTCTACTATACTGGTGGAACTTGAGTCTGAAAATGGAGACGTGCTTAATTACGCCCCAGGGGACCATGTGGGCGTTTTCCCAGGGAATTCACCCAACCTGGTGGCTGACATCTTGAAGCATGTTCTTCATGTCCCAGCTACCCATCAAAGTCTTCAACTCGAATATCTTCCTGAATCTAATGGTGGTAAAAGATGCATTCATTTTTAAAAGTAAATTAATCTTAGATCTTAAAAATTCTCTTTAATATATAGAATTGGTCAGATCCCCCAATGAACCAACACTGAATAGATATTTGGGTTGGTGTGCTTCTCAGCTTTGCAATGACACTGATATAGTGGTGTGTCAATTGCCTAATGCACTTACACACAGAGGAGTGTGTCCTCCACATTTAACCCATCCATGCAGTGCCTTGCTCAATGGAACTTCATTCCATGGGGTGGGACCGGGAGTAGAACTGGGAACCTTCATTTCACAAGATTGGTTCCTTAACAACAAGCCAACAACTACTGTATTGTCACTTAATCAGACACTTCTGGACTAAAAATACATCATGACCAAAAATGTTAAGTCTTCTGCAGCCTGAAATAATTGGCTTTGTATAAGGAACACACAGTCATATGGATAAAGTCGAAAGACTTTATCTAATTGTGTGTGTGTACTCTATATGCATTTTTTCCCCCAGCAGTTGAGGGATGGCAGATAAACACCCGTATCCCAGCCTGTTCTTTAACTCAGGCTCTCACCTACCTCCTGGATATCACCACACCACCTTGTCAAGGTTTTCTTCGGAAGCTCTCTCTACTAGCAAAGAACGAAACTGATAAGAAGCGCCTGCTCTCACTGGCATCAGTGGGTTAATATTATATTAAAATCACATCATTGTGTGTTTTTCATCATTATAATCATGTATATCTTTGTGCAGAGTGCAGTTTATGAAATCCATGCCACTGTTTGCAGGACATCAAAAGTTACACAAAATGGAAAGCATTCTTCCGCCCCAACCTTCTGGAGCTTCTGGGTGAGTTTCCTTCCCTTGAGCTCACTCCAGCTTTTCTCCTCAGTCAGTTACCCCTGTTAAAGCCACGGCTCTACTCAGTCAGCTGCTCCCCAGATCTCCACCCTCAAGAGATTCATCTAACCGTGTCTGTGGTTAAATATCGTACCCAAGGTAAACGAGAATTCCTAATGAATTGCTTTTTAAAGGTTCCTGTTGTTTCTCCATTTACCATATAGGTGGATTATGTAGTTCTACAGTTCTATTCTGTTTCTCTTACCCCTTTACTCTGTTCTTTGATTATCAGAGCAGGTATTATTAGGGTGGTGGATGATGGTTCGAGTGAATCAAACACCTGTACGTTCTAATTGGTGTACAGTTCTTTGTCTGGCAGCACTGCTGCGTCTGATCCACTCATACCAGCACAATCATAAAAAGAAGCTTAAACTGATGATTAGTATTAATGGTATTAATATTCATGATATCAAATTGTAACTCAAGCCTGTGACTTAAGCATATCTTGGTTAATATAGTGGGAGATGGGTCATAAACATTAATTTGATGCATGTCAGAGTCATGACTGCCAATTAGCAACATACAAATTGCATTATCCATTGATAACATTTGATGATTTTGAAGAAAAAATAAATCCTTAAATCAGATGGAGTTTGTTTATAGAGACAATTTGGCCTGCGATTATACAGTAATCAGCATTTATACACTGTCTTAGTAATCTGGTAGCTAAGAATACAGAATCCTGAAAAGTGTTTACATTGCTCCTAACAGACGGGAAAGGTCCTCTGCATCATGGTGTTTGCAGCACATGGCTTAACAACCTTAAAGAAGGACAAACAGTCTCCTGCTTCATTCATGGGTAACTGTCTTTTCTCTAATTAACATGGCTCGTTTGACTTGATAATGTTTAAACCTTTAATTATAATAATATATTTACATAATATTAGATCCAGTGGCTTTCACCCTCCCCCAGACCCCACAACCCCCACTATTCTAATCGGGGCCGGCAGTGGCATTGCCCCATTCCGCAGTTTCTGGCAGCAGCGTTTTCATGACCTAAAAAATAAAGGTATTCATATATTACATACTGTACTCTGTAATCATATTTTAATCTACAAAAGATAATGAAGTCGCTTTAGTCGCCTAATAATCTCTTCCAATTTAGGTCTGAACACAAGTCGGATGATGCTGCTGTTTGGATGCCGTCATCCAGACAAAGACCACCTGTATAAAAAAGAAACTTTCGACATGGTTGAAAATGGAACATTACAGAGTGTTATTCCAGCATACTCTTGTCAGCCTGGTCATCCCAAGGTAATTCAGTGGAATTGTGTACTCCTTTACACCATCACAGGTTCTGGAACAAAAATAACAACGTCAGGCTCTGTCCGTAAGGTGGCCATATGTCCCGCGTGGTTACTGACGGTCAGACTCCAGTAGTCTGTTATGCTGAGACAGCATCTTCAACAAACACACATGTCCTCCAGAAGCAAATGCTATAAGGAAAAAAATCTAGGCATTGGCTAATGATCAGGTTAGATGATACTGCAATTCAGCTGGTTCCTCCTTACATTTACATTTGGTCATTTATTGGACGCTTTTATCCAAAAGCGACATACAAAGTGAGCACAGGGTTGGCCTCAACATCCCTGGAGCAATGAGGGTTAAGGGTCTTGCTCAAGGACCCACATTGGTAACGTGGGATTTGAACCTACAACCTTCAGATTCATAGCCCAACACCATAACCACTGAGCTACCACACCCCTCCTTAACTACTGACTGTGTTATTCTATAATTTGTAAGTCAGTTTGATCCAAATATCTGCTAAATGTCAAAATGTAAATGTAATTGAGCTTTGTCATTTAATGTTCTAGGTGTACGTTCAAGACCTCCTAAGAGACAAGCTGCATGAGGAGGTTTGGCAGGTCTTGGGTCAGAATTCTGGACATATCTATGTGTGCGGGAACATGAACATGGCTCGTGATGTAGCAAACACAATCCAGCAGATCTTTGTCAGACGTCTGGGTATAACATGTAAACAGGCTGATGAATATATGGCACAGATTAGGGTGAGCGTTCATGTCATGATCAGTACTGTATAGAAATGCATTTAAGATTTTAATAATGATGTTGGTTTGTGTGTGTGTGTGTGTGTGTGTGTGTGTGTGTGCCCCCTCAGGCTGAAAAAAGATACCATGAAGACATCTTTGGAGGGTAGTTGTTCTGTCACACTGTAGTTAATTGTTTATTTATGGAAAGAAAAAGTTCAGCTTTAGGTTATGTTATGGTGATTTTCATAACCACTGATTTTAAGCACTAAATGTCTTGCGTACATTTATATCTTGAATACATGGTACATTTTATTGCAGGGTCTAGTATTTTTACACACTAAGTTGTACTTATTTTCTAGTATAATGTTTGATGGTTTGGATTTGGAGTTGTCTTTATTTAAAAATTTTGGCTTTATATTTATATTTTGGCTTTATATATATACCCCAGACTCCTATTTTGCTTTAAACCTTCCACAGGCATTATGATGGTGCTTAGCCTATAATATTACCAATATTTGTGTTTAGCTTATTCCAGACTTATTTAGTTTCTAAAGTTTGCTCTGGCTTTTCAGCTTTGACTTTTTCATATGCTCCTTTGTTTTTTAAATATTATTGCTGTTATGTTATCTAGGTGTTTCCATTTAGGACAAAACATGTTACCTCACTACTTTGTGTGTATATCCTTAATAATTGCACTTACTCCAGTCTCTCTCCATCTACCTCCTGGTTCTCATTCTTTATGATTGGGCTAAACATGTCTATGTGTATTATAATGTATGGCAGTTGTAATCCTATGTTGTATTTGACCTTTTTTATTTTTGTTTATTGTCGTAAATAAAAAGCAAGCTTGTCTGTATATAAATTTCAAATTATATCAACTAAATAATGAGAACATTACATTTACATTTAGTCATTTAGCAGACGCTTTTATCCAAAGCGACTTACAAATGAGACAATTACAAATGAGAAATTATGAGAAGTAGAGCTAGAGGAAAAAAAACTTTTCGGTGATCATGGTCCTTCACTTATTAGCTCACATCACTTTGTTAAATTTGCCTTGATTTCCTATAGTACAATTATATGAAATAAAAAGCAAATTTTATTAGTAGACACAATGGCACTAATCACATTCTCCACTGATCACTGTTGTTGTAAGTATGTTAAATGTGGTAATTGAAGAAACAGTGTGGATTTGTATAGGAAACAAAAATGTGTGTGTGTGGGGGGGGGGGGGGGGGTAAATTTCAGTAAAGTGGGAGCAATGAAAATACTCAAATCTTTTAATTTGTCTTTTAAGATAATTGCCAGAGGTTCGATTTTTGAAGGTTTTATCATTCTTTTACTCTTATCATTTCTTTACTGTCATTCTTAAAATGTTAGTAATATGATGCACATGGAGGTGAATATGAGTGCATGAGCATATCACAAAGGGTATGTACAGAGTAATATGACTATGTGAATAATGTATACTATAAGACGACACAGAAGATACAGAGATATACAGATTTCAGTAACAACCAAGAGGAGAGATCTGGAATGTTATTTTAAAAAAATGATGCTAATAATGGTAAGTTTTATTACTATTCATCCATCCATCATCTTCCACTTGATCCTATGCTGGGGTCGCACTGGGTAGATACACCCAGGACAGAGAAACGCTGTATAGGGGCAATTTAGAACAGACAATTCTCTGTGAATCCATGTTTTTGGACTGTTCACATGGCTTTTCTCTGGGCTCTACAGTTTCCTCCCACGGTGGATTCATGGGGAACGGGCTGCTTTAAAATGCCCCTATCTAAATTGCCAGTATACAGTATAGTGTGTGCCTTGTGTTCTGGGTGTATCTGCCCAGCACCCAAACGTTCTCCACTGTGTGGGCATTGGAACCCCCTCCCCCAGGACCCTAACATATTCATTAATTCCAACAAAAAAAATAAAGAAAGAATTTGGTTTATTGGTTTATTCCTATATTCAAAAATACATTTTGTTTCATATATATATATATATATGAATGATACAGGTGGCATGGTGGCTTAGTGGTTTGGCATGTTCTCCTCTCAGCTCTAGGGATTCTCGGTTCGAATCCCCATCTGGGTGGAGTTTGCATGTTCTCCCCATGTCCGCGTGGGTTTCCTCCGGGTTCTCCGGTTTCCTCCCACAGTCCAAAAACATGGATCAAGGTCAATTGAATTCTCCAAATTGCCCCATATAGATTGTGTCTGTGTGAGTGAGTGTGTGCCCAGCGATGGATTGGTGTCCTGTCCTGGGTCTATCTGCCCAGCGCCCGAAACGTTCTCCCCTGGATGGGCATGGGGAACCCCCCGCGACCCTAATAGAGGATAAAGTGGAAGATAATGGATGAATGAATGAATGATACAATGTTTTCTGTTTACATTTTAATTAGTGTTGTGAAAAAAAAAATCCCAATGTTAACCGCCTCGTGTTTTGACTAAATGCGGCTTCCGTAGCCATTCAGCAAACCATAAGCACGCTATGACAGACGCGTTTGGTTTTATTTCCTACCCGTTTTCGAATAGCGCCCACATTGCTGCGTTCGGATTGGCTGATATGAGAAGGCACACTGTGTGCATGAGCTGATAGGTCCAGCCTTTTTATATCAACCAATCGTCTATCAGCATGCGGAAACGTAACCAATCCGATCGCAGCGGCGGTGCTAAACAGATAGCGGTGGGAAAATAATGGCCGCTGTGTTCAGCTTGTAGTGTTTCACATGACCCCGCAGTGTTCTGCATCTGTTCAGACGAATCAGAGAATAAAGTCTACAAACCGTGAGAAGTGCAATCGATACGATGGCTGGAAGTCGAATCGAGAAAGTCGGTACTGTTTTTACGAGGTATGTACTTGAAAATGGGTGTCACGGTGGCTTAGTGCTTTAGCATGTTCTCCTCTCAGCGTTAGGGATTCCCGGTTCGAGTCCCCATCTGGGTGGAGTTTCCATGTTCTCCCCGTGTCCACGTGGGTTTCCTCCGGGTTCTCCGGTTTCCTCCCACAGTCCAAAAACATGGATCAAGGTCAATTGAGTTCTGCAAGTTGCCCCATATAGAGTGTGTCTGTGTGAGTGAGTGTGTACCCAGTGATAGATTGCCCCCCCTGTCCTGGGTGTATCTGCCCAGCGCCCGAAATGTTCTCCCCTGGATGGACATGCCCCCCCCACGACCCTAATAGAGGATAAAGCAGAAGATAATTAATGGATGTACTTTAAAATAACACACACTGTTATCAGTAGTTTGGACACACCACCATCTATGTCCTCCACTTATCATATAGATGGACTTTGTAGTTCTACAATTCCAGAATGTAGTCCATCTTTGTTCTGTTAGTCCCCTGTTGGTTCTCTGGTCTCTATTGGTCAGGTGTAGTTTGGGTGGTGGATTGTTTATTGTCGGTTCTGCAGTGACACTGATGTGGTGAGGGGGTTCTAGTGCAGCATTTCTCCACCTCAGTGACACTGCTGGGATAGGACTAATGCCCCCACCAAATAACCCCTGCTCTGTGGTGGTTCTATTGGGGTTCTGACCATTAGAACAGAGTAAAGGGGACGTACACAGTATGTACTGTAGAACACAAACAGATGGACTACAGTCTGGAACTGGAGATTATTATTCTTTACGGCAAGTGGAACTGAGAACATGGACAGTGAAGCAAAAATGGGGCGTGTCCAAACTTTTGACTGATACTGTATGTCACCCTGAGAGTGCATCCCTTGTGCAGAACTAGTTCTAGTTAGTTTAGTTCTAATTCTGATGTGGAACCACAGTACAGCTTTAAACATGATCCACAGTTTTATGCTGAATATGTTGCTTCTCATTTACATTAACCTCATGTTTCTGAAACTGGACAGGGTTCGAGATCTGTTGCGTTCCGGAGTCATCAAAGAATCCAAAAAGCCGGTGTGGTTCGACGTGTACGCCGCTTTTCCTCCCAAGAGAGAACCACTCTATGTGAAACCATCGAGATGGGTGCGAAAGAAATCAGATGAGAACGTGCCTGAACTCTTTTACAAGGAGGACGAAATACGAGCGTAATGTTTCAGTCATGTCATCGTTTAAGTTTAATGCACACGTCGCAAAGGGTTTTTAAATCTGCTTTCTGTTTTCAATCATAGGAAGTTTTATGAGTTGTATGGAAATGGACCCAAGGCTTTAGAGCTGACAAAACCCAAATTTGTGTCGACATGTCAGAGGTAAGAATGGGCTTACACCCTTACAAAACATTGTAAAAACCATTAGAGCTTTCAGTTGTTGGTAATAGTATATATAGTAAATGTTTTGTTAACCCCAAACAGGACTAAACCCATTCCGTGGATGGGGTAGCTCATTGCTTAGGGTGTGAGACTCTTAATCTGAAGGTTGGGAGTTTAAATCCTAGGTCCAATGAAGTTGCCAATGTGGATCATTTAGCAAAGCCCTCATCCTCATTGTCCCAGGAGTGCTGTATGAAGAAAAGTCATCCATTTTACATACTGTACTTACACACAGAGGAGTGTGTTCTTCACATTTAATCCATCTATGCAGTGAAACACACACACACACATGCCTGGAGTGTTGGGCAGCCATTGGTTTAAGGTGCTTTGCCAAGAGTATTTTAACCATAGTACTTGGTGGGACCAGGAATCGAACCGGGGACCTTCAGGATGCAAGGCTGATCTTTAGCCTCAAGCCTACAATTGCCTCTTCTTCTATCATGGCTGAGCCTGTATTCTGACCCCAAACATCAAATAAGGATACCTTTATGTCACTTTGGGTAGAAGCATCATGGAAGATCCATCCATTTATTATCTTCCACTTAATACTGTGCTATGGTTGCGGGGGGGGGGGGGGGTTCCTTATGGGAAAGAAGTTTCAAGTCAGGGTGCCAAATTGTTGCTGGGCTCACACACACACACACACACACACTCTCTACATGGGGGCATTTAAGAGCTCCCAATTTACCTTGAATCCATGTTTTTGGACTGTGGGAGGAAACCCACGCAGACACGAGGGAGGAGAACATGGAAAGTCCACCCAGATCGGAATTCGAACCTGAACCCCAGGGCTGATCGACGAACATGCTACTAAGCCACATTGCCGCCTTGTCTGCAAATTAATGTAATGTAATGTTGTGAATGTTGTCCATCTTTTGTTGATTTGTGAATTTTATTGAATTGAATCACAATATAACTAGTATTTGTTGTCTTCATGTAGGTTTGTGGAGAAGTACAGTGAACTGGAAAGCAGAGGAGATGTGAACCCTGACTGTTGATTGAGGAAACAGCAAAGGCTTTACTTGCTCAAGGCATTATTCTCAGAAGAAGAGGTGGACCTGCTGTAAGTTTGCAATCTTTTTTATTAGAAATAAAAAATATAATAATAATTCTGGAGTCTCAGGTCACAGTGATGCGACCACTCTGTCTTACAGAATACAAGTCATGTAAAGTCATTTCTGTGTAACACGCGGCCTTGAAACACTCAAGCATTTTATAATGTACTTTTTATATAATTATAATAACAAATACTACAGCTTGTGTTTACTGTATAGCAGACTATGCATTTTGGATGCACCTGATGTTTTTTATTAGTTTGACATTGCCTGCTCCTCCTCACCAGGTGGCAGCAGAGCCTTCTAATCCTGTGCAGGGTGTAAAGCTGACTGACTTGTTGGAGGAGCTGCACAAAGATGATTCTGAATCAGAATCGTCAGAAAAACCGACTCACAAAGTCCCTGACTCTTAAAAGGACTGGCAGCTCAGAGACTCAGATACGTTATTGATAAAAATAAAAATAAAAAAATCATCTTGATGCCTGGACTGAAAACTGAAACGAGTTTCTATTCACTTTTCTTTTTTTTTATTTTAATGAGAAATGTAAGTTCAAAAATGAATTAAATAGAATTAAGCAGCTGAATTGCTTGACAATGGTTTGGTCTCTGGTGTTCACAGTATGTAATGAATATATTAAGTTGGGCGCTGGGCACTCAGTCACTCACAGAAAGTGTATAGGGGTAATTTAGAGCCACCAATTCACCTTGAACCCATGTTTTTGGACTGTGGGAGGGAACCGGAGAACTGGGAGGAAACCCACGTGGACACGGGGAGGACATGGAAACTCCACCCAGATCAGGATTCAAACCTGGATCCCCAGTGCTGAGAGGTGGACGTACTAACCACTAAGCCACAACACAAAGATTTGGGCACTGAGGGGATACACTCAGGACAGGATGTCAATCCATTGCTTGGCACACACATACAGTTGTGATCAAATTTATTCAACCCCCAATGCTGCGAAGGGTTTTATGGAATTCAGTGCACATTTGTAATTGTGTTCATAATGAAATCTTACAAGGACTTGTTAAAGAACTAAATGCAACTAAGATAGCATCAATTGTTTTTGTCATAAAGTATTAAATGGCCTTTTTGTGATTTCTTCATTGACACAATTATTCAACCCCTTTACAACTACCACTCATAAGAACAGAGGTTCATTCCAGTGTTTTCAATCAGGTATTGAAAACACCTGTGGATGTCAACGAGCAGCAATCAAGCATGATAAGCACCAATTAGGCAGATTTAAAAGGACTGTGATACTCAGCTCCTTCTAGACATCTACTGGTGTGTTTACAAGCATGGTGAAGGCAAGAGAATGGTCCCAGAAGACAAGAGAAGAGGTTATTGCTCTTCACAAGAATGGCAATGGATATAAAAAGATTGCGAAGTTGTTAAATATTCCAAGAGACACTATCGGAAGTATCATTCGCAAGTTCAAGTTAAAGGGCACAGTGGAAACGTTACCTGGTCGTGGCAGAAAGAAGATCCTGACCGCGACTGCTGTGCGCTACCTGAAGCGTAATGTGGAGAAAAATCCCCGCGTGACTGCTAAGGAACTGAAAAAAGACCTGTCAGATGTGGGCACTGAAGTTTCAGCTCAGACAATAAGGCGCGCACTGCATAACGAAGACCTCCATGCCAGAACTCCCAGGCGCACCCCCTTGCTGACTCCAAAGAACAAGAAAAGTCGACTGCAGTATGCCAAAAGTCATGTGGACAAGCCACAAAGGTTTTGGGACAGTGTACTGTGGTCAGATGAAACTGTTTGGGACAATGGACCAGCGCTATGTTTGGAGGAGGAAGAACCAGGCTTATGAACAAAAGAACACCTTGCCTACTGTGAAGCATGGCGGGGGGTCAATTATGCTTTGGGGCTGTTTTGCTTCTAATGGTACAGGAAAGCTTCAACGTGTGCAGGGTATCATGAATTCCCTTCAGTACCAGGAGATCTTGGAGGAAAATGTGATGGAGTCAGTCACAAACCTGCGGCTTGGGAGACGTTGGACCTTCCAACAGGACAATGATCCGAAGCACACATCCAAGTCCACTAGAGCATGGTTGAACATGAAAGGCTGGAACATTCTAGAGTGGCCATCGCAATCACCAGACTTAAATCCAATTGAGAACCTCTGGTGGGACCTAAAGAAGGCAGTTGCAGTGCGCAAGCCTAAGAATGTGACTGAACTGGAGGCTTTTGCCCATGAAGAATGGGCTAAGATACCCATAGGTCGCTGCAAGACACTTGTGTCAAGCTATGCTTCACGCTTGAAAGCTGTCATAACTGGAAAAGGATGTTGTACTAAGTACTAAAAAATAATGTCACTAGGGGGTTGAATAAAACTGATAATGATGTGAGCACAGTAAAGACATTTGTGGTTATTCCATCATAAATATTATGTTATATTTGTCTAATTTATAAGTGCCTCTTTGATATAATTGTAAATAAGATGACTGAAATGATCCAAATTAATGTCAAACTGGCCAAAACACTTTATTTCAGTGGGGGTTGAATAAATTTGATCACAACTGTACAATATGGGACAATTTAGAGCAGACATTTCACCTTGAATCCATGGACTCTGAGAAAACATAGAAAACCTATATGGGCACGGGGAGGACATGAAAACTCCACCCAGATTGGGATTCAAACCTTGATCCCCAATGTTGAGGTGGCTGTGGTAACACTATGTTAATTTCTTTATATACCACACCCACACAATCCATTGCGCGCCAAGCAATGGATAGGCATCCCGTCATGAGTGTGTCCTCCCAGTGCCCAAAACTTTGTATGGTGGCTTAGTGGTTAGCACGACCATCTCCCAGCACTGGGGATCCAGGTTCAAATCCCAGTCTGGATCCCCAACATTGAGGCGACTGGTAACAGTGTGTCATTTTCTTTACATACCATCCCCACAGAACCCATGCCTTTATAGTTTGTGCCGTATACACTGGGGTAGAACTCAAAAAGTATACTATGTCCACAAGGTGGGAAGATATTGCCCAAATATGTGCTTAGATGCCAGAAGTGATGCACTTGTTCTACTAAGCCAGAATAAAAATCTATATTCAGTGATGAAGATGTGTCTCTATAATTCCTCAAATTTCACTCTGTCATAAAATCTTCTTTTTCCCATTAGAGGTCACCACAGTGGAGGATTCTATTTTTACCCCACTTCCGAGCATGTACTCATGCTTTCCCATTCGAGGCTGTGGTGTTCTGACCAGATTCACAACTGCATCATAAACCACATAGTACTCCTGTATATCAGATCATTATTACACTGCAAACAAAATTAAGAAGTAATGCTCTCCTTCAGGGAACATGATGTACAAATGGCAGGTCTGACGTGAATGTGAATATTTGATTAGTCATCATCTGTGAGTTATCGTGTCATCAACATCCTTTGTCTGCTATTGGTACTGTGCTCGGACAAGTTACCCAAAATAATGTAATAATGTGATATAAGTGTTCTATTTTACTTACTGTACTTACACGCATTTAACCCATCCGTTTATTGACACACACACACACACACACACACTGAGTGAAGTGAGGACACGTGTCCGAAGTGGTGGGCAGCCGGCGAGCAATTGGGATTAGGTGCCTTGCCCAAAGGTATTCAGCCATAGCACTTGGTACGAACCAGGAATCGAACCAGGGACCTTCAGGTCGCAAGCCTATCCTGCTCAAATCCCCCAAAATGCACTGCTTAATAAAATCCTACCTACCTAAAGTCCTACCTTTTACATACAATTAATTTTTTTAAAATTAAATATACCTTAAAAGTAATTTACAGGTGAACACATTTATAATACCTGTCAAAAGTTTCGCCACGCTCTCTTCTTGCCCATCGTCTATCTCCTCCACTTATCATATAGATGGACTTTGTAGTTCTACAATTCCAGACTGTAGTCCATCTGTGTTCTTTGTTCTGTTAGTCCCCTTTTAGTTCTCTGTTCTCTATTGGTCAGGTGTAGTTTGGGTGGTGGATTGTTTATTGTCGGTTCTGCAGTGACACTGATGTGGTGAGGGGGTTCTAGTGCAGCATTTCTGGGATAGGACTAATGCCCCCACCAAATAACCCCTGCTCTGTGGTGGTTCTATTGGGGTTCTGACCATTAGAACAGAGTAAAGGGGACGTACACGGTATGTACTGTAGAACTCAAACAGATGGACTACAAAGTCCATCTTAATGGTATACAACAAGTGGAGCAAATAGGGGGCGTGGCCAAGCCTTTGACAGGTACTGTAGATGCATATTGTAGTTTTAACTTTGTTCTGTTAGTCCCCTGTTGGTTCTCTGTTCTCTATTGGTCAGGTGTAGTTTGGGTGGTGGATTGTTTATTGTCGGTTCTGCAGTGACACTGATGTGGTGAGGGGGTTCTAGTGCAGTATTTCTCCACCTCAGTGACACTGCTGGGATAGGACTAATGCACCAATCAAATAGGTTAGGGAAATTACTTTGTCTTGTGTGTTCATGTTCCCAAATTTTATTAGCAATCAATGATCCTGATTTGTGGAAGTAATTTTTAGTATAGTATCTGTTCTTTCAAACTCACTGTGGTTTCAATTTTCACTCCATGTTCTTCGTCTGTGTTGTTCTCTCACTCTGAAAGTTGTTTTTGATAACTGACAAATCCGTTGGGTCGTTCCACTTTATAAATGTTAGAAGATCTGGTTTGTTTTAATGAATAATTTTGGAAAAAGTTTTTTCAGTGCTCGTATTTTGTCTTTGTGGTTGAAATAAATGTCTTTCTTCATCCCTGACTCCGGCTGTGTATGGGAATCAGTTTGTGTGCATCCTGTGATCAGGACACTCAGCTGTGCTTCCTCTTTCAGGGTTAGTTCGAATGATACAAGTGAGACATGGCAATGAGGTATGGTTTAAGCAGTTCTCCATTTTAATCATTATGTTATGGAAATGTCTGAGTCGGCATGAATACTGCGTATGCATAGCTTTCTTATGCCATTTTTAAAAGAAATCACATGTCACATTCATGCCCTGTCATAGATTTAATCATATATTTTTTTTACCATTTCATTATGTTCAGCCAAATTGAATGAAATATATGACATACCAATGTAAACACAGAACAGACTTTTACATGCAATCAAAAAAAAAAAACAAAAACAAAAAAAAAAAATTTTTAGTTCTCAAATTCCAGACTGTAGTCCATCTGTTTGTGTTCTACAGTACATACTGTGTACGTCCCCTTTACTCTGTTCTAATGGTCAGAACCCCAATAGTACCACCACAGAGCAGGGGTTATTTGGTGGGGGCATTAGTCCTATCCCAACAGTGTCACTGAGGTGGAGAAATGCTGCACTAGAACCCCCCTCACCACATCAGTGTCACTGCAGAACGACATAAAATCCACCACCCAAATAAACAATCCACCACCCAGATGGACTACAATCTGTAATTGTAAAACTACACCTGACCAATAGAGAACAGAGAACCAACAGGGGACTAACAGAACAAAGAACACAGATGGACTACAGTCTGGAATTGTAGAACTACAATGTTCATCTATATAACAATTGAGCATAAAGGGGGTGTGTCCAAACGTTTGACTGGTACTGTAATTATATGGATAGTAGGTAAAAGATAAAAGGTATTGCAATACATTGTACACATAGAATATATTAGTATATTTATAGATTGTGTATTGAGATGTATAATAAAATAGTAACATTACATGTAATTGCCATGAAATCAAATGAAATGAAAGCCAGTTTAAATGTTCTGTCACAGTTTTAATACTGTCATCGTTACATCATGTTAGTTATCCATATTAGTGTCCGAAGTCCTTGTTCTCACAAATGAGTCTTTAAATGTTTGTGATATTTTTTTTATAAAAGCACACAGAACTTTCTTTGCGTTGCAGCTGGTGGGTTCAGGTAAGCATGGACAGCCTGCATAAATATTTCCTTCACGCCGTCTTGGTTTAGAGCTGAACACTCTAAGTAATTAACAGCCCTGATCTCTCGAGCCAGTGCTTTTCCTTGCTGCAGGGTGACGGGAGTCTGGTTCTGCTCCTTTAGTTTTTTTAAAACTTCCACATCCTCTCTGTGGTCTTTTTTGGTTCCCACCAGCAGAATGGGCACATTGGGACAGTGTTTCTTTACTTCGGGGTACCATTTTAACCTGATATTTGCATATGAGGTTGGGTTGGAGATGGAAAAGCAGACGATGAAGACGTTGGTCTGGGGATAGGAAATGGTGCGCAGGCGGTCATATGCTTCCTGACCTGCTGTGTCCCATAGGTTCAGACAGATGGGTTTGGACTCCACGGTTAGCTCTGCGCTGTAATTGTCGAAGACGGTGGGGATGTATTCTTTTGGAAAGGCATTGGTGGTGTAGGAGATCAGAAGACATGTCTTGCCCACAGCCCCGTCTCCGACCACCACGCACTTGATGCTCTGCATTTCCTGACACTGTCTACTCTTCTGAGACCTAAAGACAACAAAATTATGAGTAAAGTCCACGTTAAGGAATCATCAATGAACAATCTGTCATCTTTAGGTATTGACACCTTAATAGAAAGAGATCAAATAAAAGAAATTTGTTTCGTCTTCAGGTTTAACTATAGCTGTCTGTTACAGTGATGCTGTTATTAAATACATTCATTAATTTATTATCTTCTGCTTAATCCTATGCAGGGTCACTTCATACCCGACCGTCAACGAGGTTTCCTATGCCCATCCAGGGGAGATCGTTTTGAGTGCTGGGTAGATACACCCAGGACAGGGCACCAATCTATCGCTGGGCACACTCACACAGACACACACTATATGGGGGCAATTTATATGGGACAGATTAGAGCAGTCAATTTGACCTTGAATCCATGTATGTTGTATTGTGTTAGGAAACTGAAGAAAACCCATGTTGATATGATGATATCCATGCAGGGGAGGTAAGGTATCACACCTGGGTCTTGTCTGTTTTAGCTGAGTGACTGTGCATAAAGGTAAGAAGGGGAGGATATTGAGAGAGGAAAAAGAAGAAGGAAGTCATGTGCATGCCACTGTCTGTGTCTGCAGTTTCAGCAGCCAGCCTGATGTTAAAATTTATTAATAAATCCTACACTATATAAAAAGCGGCACGGTGGCTTAGTGATTAGCATGTTCTCCTCTCAGCGCTAGGGATTCCCGGTTCGAATCCCCATCTGGGTGGAGTTTCCATTTTTTCCCCGTGTCCATGTGGGTTTCCTCCGGGTTCTCCGGTTTCCTCCCACAGTCCAAAAACATGGATCAAGTTTGCATTTGGTCATTTATTGGACACTTTTATTAAAGCGACTGACAAGGTGAGCACAGGGTTCATCACATCATCCCTGGAGCAATGAGGGTTAAGGGCCTTACTCAAGGACCCACACTGGTAACTTCAGTGGACCTGGGATTTGAACCCACAACCTTCAGATTGATACCCAACACCCTGACCACTGAGCTACCATGCCCTCAAGTCAATTGAGTTCTCCAATATTGCCCCATGTACAGTGTGTTTGTGTGAGTGAGTGTGTGCCCAGCGATAGATTGGCACCCTGTCCTGGGTGTATCTGCCCAGCACCCGAAACGTTCTCCCCTGAATGGGCATGGGGAACCCCACCGCGACCGTAATAGAGGATAAAAGTTAATTAGATAATGAATATAAGATAATGAATGAAAAAAGGATACATTATATTAGGGGTGAGCTGCAATATTCGCTGATTCGACGATTCGATTCGGAGAACCGCAGTCGACTATGAACCTCATAGTCGAATGTACCATTTTGACCACATGGGGGCGCCCATGGCTGCTGCTAAGCATTAGTTTTTACATGAAATGTCTTTGTTTTCGTTAAATATATAGCCTTTTGTCAAATAAAATCATCCTAACTTCTAGAAAAGAAAAAAGAAAAACAAAAAAAAGGTTTTCTTTTGTTAGAAAAACAAGTAATATATATATATATATATATATATATATATATATATATATATTTTTTTTTTTTTTTTTTTTTTTTTTTTAAATCTACGCTCTTAGCGCCATCTTGTGGTGAAATTTTAACTGATTTGACTATCAGTCGACTATAGGGAAAATCTGACTAATCAGATTCGACTATGAAAATCTTTAGTTGAATACAGCCCTACACTATATAAATCCAAACCTGTATACCAGGTTGTTATGGCCTTAATCAACGCACATTGCTCCGTTAGGAGAGGGGGACTCGAGAGCATGGGTAATTAATGCACCTGCCGGAGGTTTCCATAATGGTTTGTGTGTTAAAAATGTAGCATGACACAGAGTGTGGAGTGGGAGCAGTGACCGTAGTCATGTCAGTTAACAGCACAAGTTCCACTAACTTCATAAAGACACTGAGTCTGTAAATCCTGTCTCCAGTCCAGATATTTTTGCTGTTTTGTTTTCTTCTTGGTGGCACGGTGGCTTAGTGGTTTAGCATGTTCTCCTCTCAGCACTAGGGATTCCCGGTTCGAATCCCCATCTGGGTGGAGTTTCCATGTTCTCCCTGTGTCCGCGTGGGTTTCCTCCGGGTTCTCCGGTTTCCTCCCACAGCCCAAAAACATGGATCAAGTCAATTGAATTCTCCAAATTGCCCCATATAGAGTGTGTCTGTGTGAGTGAGTGTGTGCCCAGCGATAGATAGGCACCCTGTCCTGGGTGTATCTGCCCAGCACCCGAAACGTTCTCCCCTGGATGGGCATGGGGAACCCCACCGCCACCCTAATAGAGGATAAAGCGGAAGATAATGAATGAATGACAAATGTTTTCTTCTTACTTCACTACTCGTCTCTTTAAGGTTAAATCCTTTGGATTTCAGTAGTTGTCCATATTCTGTCCTAAAGAATCTGCTGGTTCATACCAACACTCAGTTTTTCACACACCAGCTTGTTCACCGCCATCTGGTCCTCACCTCAGCATGGTGCCAACTCCCACTCCATCTCCTTCACCACTACTAAATCATAGACTGATCTTTCTAACTCGGTCCATATTGCTGAAGCTTTTAGCATATTTTGGAAACAACTCAAGATTCATATCTTTTGGAAGACTTGCTATAAGAGACAAAAAGTAAAAAAAGGTAGGTGGGTGACATGGTGGCTTAGTGATTAGCATGTTCGCCTCTCGGCGCTGGGGGATCCAGGTTCTAATCCCGATCTGGGTGGAGTTTCCACGTTCTTTCCGTGTCCACGTGGGTTTCCTCCGGGGTTCTCCAGTTTCCTCCCACAGTAAAAACATGAATTCAAGGTAAAATTGACTGCTCTAAATGGTCCCTATTTAAATAATGTGTGTGTGAGTCTGTATGAGGTCCAGCTATGGATTGGAACCCTGTCCTTGGTGTATCTGCCCTACGCCCAAAACACTCCCCCCTTGTGGAAATAGGGAACCCCCATTCCAGGTGACCTTAGCAAAGGATTAAGTGGAAGATAATGAGATGAATGAGAAACGGTAGGTAAAACCTAGACCTTACAACCAGTTTGGTAAATAATCATGATTGATAATACTGACTAAACGTAAATGTTCTATGAACAGTATTTAATAATAATTAAGTAAGTTAATAATAATAATTTTTTAATTCATTGTTTATATTTAGGATGCAGGATTTTTAATATAAAAACACATTGGTAATAAATATGATAATATTGAGAATATAATCATATTCACCACTTACAAAATGCATTAGTATGACATGGGTGCATATTTTTGCTTCAAAAACAAACTTTACATTTCATTTTTTGTAAAATTAGAATCAGAATCAGAATCAGAATCTCTTTATTGTCATTATAGCAGGTATAACGAAATTAAGGTGCCATACTTTTCGGTGTCACATACTTAAATTTACACAGATAAAGAGATTTAAAAGAGAAGACTATAATTTACAATTTACAAAATATTTTGAAAGAAAGAAAGAATTTATTTACAAGAGTGTATAAAACTGTACAACCTGAGTGAATTTGTATTTATATATTGCACGTTTTAAATACAAATTCACTCAGGTTGTACAGTTTTATACACTCTTGTAAATAATAAGCTGTTTAAAACTATTGTTTTCTATCAAACAGTTAAAATGATACAAAAAACATTATTTCACTAACTGTAATTGAAATTACAATTAAATAAAACCATGAACAGTAAATATCTTTTCAAACTTTTTAAGACATATAGATCGTTTTTGGAACATGCACCTAGCTCACCCTTACATAGCTATACATACATATAAAAAAATCATAATACACTCTCATCATGTGATGCTCCACAGTGCATATAAAATGTCTTAGTAGTGCATTTTAATCCTTAGTTTAAAAAAGAATGTTTATGTGGTGTGGAAATACGATCACAAGACTGCTAGACAGTTTGTTCCTCTTTTTAAGTCCTACAAGACATATATATTTGTACCAAAAATTATTTTCTTCACCTGATAACAAGTTAGCAGCATCCTCCTATGTAAATATTCACTTTTTAGATAAAAAAATCTTTTAAAACCCTTTAAAATAGAGAGCTGATGCATGAATCTAAGAATTGGGAGAGAAGTGATAGAGGGGTGCTTTAATTCTTTTGCATTTCACCTGCATCCTGGTAAAATGTCAGTGTTATCGATGATTGGTTATGTTTTTTTAATATAGCTTTGAATAGGGTAATATTAAGTACTATTTGAATGATGCCACTATACATTTACATTTACACTATACATATATAATTTGAGTTTAAGGTTGATGTCTTAACAGACATGATTCATTTTGAACATGAAGTTTGTGTATTTACACACAATAAATTCTGTTTGAGGGAAGAACTATTTATTTTTGCAGGCTAATAGCAGAAATTACATCATTAACTACATTGATTTATGGTTAATAGGCATAACAGGAAGTATGAATTTGTATGCTGAACCCAATAAACAATGAAGCTGTGTTATTCTCTATAGTTCAGCATCTGTAAAATGTAGGTTAAATCTCTATTTCCAAGCAAGGGCTTTAAAAAATGCCAATCTGTTATTAATGTCTAAAAGATTGAACCTACCCCGAGCGGCGTGCCTCTATCTGAAGTGTGCTGCACTTTGTCTATGCAACATTAAAGCTTGCAACATTAAAGTCGTTCTCCACACCCACACGACCCACTGCACAGCCATGTCAGCTACATTCGGTTGTATTTTTTAAAAGGACACATTCTGATGACTTAGTGATGCAGCCAATAAAGGGAACTTAAGAGTCTTATGAGACGTTTTTGCTTCTTTTAAATGTTTTTTTTTTTTTTAATTCTTATGTCTGGAAGCAGATTGCAAAATATTGTCTGCTGCAAAGCCACCTAGGGATTTCCCTGTCCTAGATGGTGTTTGCAGTCATATAGCACTGGAGTCCTGTCTTTGCTTTGAGTCTCGTCTCGGGATTATAAATCAATGGTGGATTATAATCTCTGGGTGGGAGAAAGCTGAATGCCAAACCTCTACCAAAGATCACACAAGTTTTCTCAGATTCATGTCAGAAATAGACTGAAATCGAACCTCAGACTGAAAGAGATCAAAAGATAAACAGATTAAACAACGTACGTTTCATAATGCTTCCGTTCTAAAAAAATAAGCCTTAACTCGAAATAGTCTTACAGGTAGTTACAGTTACTCTAATCCTATACTAGGGATTAAGAACACAAACCAAACAATATATAGGAGCACTTTAAATAGGGCAATTTAGTAGCCAATTCACCTTAAATCCATGTTTTTGGACTGTGGGAGGAAACCTGAGAACCCAGAGAAAACCCATGAAGACAAAAAAGACAGAAAAATATTATTCTTTAATTATACAAATGACTGCATATCTAATTGGAGATCTTTTCTTTTCTTGATTTTTTGTTTGTAATTCTAAAAAAAGCTGTCAGTCCTACCTGGGCCTAATCTTAACCTTGATTTACTTATCAGACATCTGTGTCTGGAAGGTTTCATAAGCCTCATGTGAAGCAATCTTGCATAACATGTTTGCATTACATATACTGTCACAGGGCATGGCATGCTGGTGAATGTGGGCATGTCAGACTGAACCACATGAGACAGAAAACCACAGGAGACAAATAATACTTTAATTTAATTTAAATAAACATCATGAAAGCTATATAAAATACCTCAAAGAGCATGCACATACTACATACCATACATAGAGTTAAACTACACCTGGTGTGGACTGGGGGAGAAAATCAGAGTCAGCCCTCAGGAAAAAACAAAGGAAAAAATAAGATGAGATTTTCACATAGAATCACATAGACTTTCCCAAGAATTAAACATTAATGCCTTACAAGAGCTACGTATTAAACTACGATGCCACCAATACACTGAATGTGTCTGGAATAAAATAGTGAGCATTTTAAAAATTCTTACATCTATCATAATCAGGGTAGCAGCAGGTGCTGGAGTCTATTCCTGTGGTCCAAGAGGCATCATGGACAGGTTGCCAGTCCATCATAGGACAAACACACAGACAAACAAATCATAATCACACAATTACTATGTGCAATACATCTGATTTAAATGAGTGCTGTTGAGAATAGTCGTATTAAAATAAAAATTCATGCCTCTTTTGAAATTGAAGATGGAAGTAGAACTCTGTTGCAACATCGTTTGTTTTACGGTGAACACACTCTTTCCTGTTTACAGCAGCTAGTCGATTGTGTGTCCTTGGCAACGGCATGTCTGTGGTATATAAAGTGCATTTGCTCAGGAAGTGTCTCTTCTATATTTCTCTGGCTTAATAGATATCTCATGCAAGTTATCTTTTAAGGATCTGTCTGTTGTATGAGATACTCAGGGCAACGGTTTCAGTTTAAATGCATGAAAAATATTTATATAAATGTGTATATAAATATATATCTGGACCGAATGATTGAAAAATAGTGTAATATTAATTGTTTAATATTATAAACAGTGCTGAGGGATAGATAAAATTATTTAGTTCAGCCATTTTAAGAAATGTAGGTTCTGTACACCAGAACGGAGTGTGTGATGTTACCAAAAGTTCATTGGAGTGTTCTAGAGCCTTAACGATTCCAGGTGTGTGTGCAGTCTGCATGTCCTCTGCATGTTACTAGGTGAAGAGGTAAAGTCTTAAATGCGGAGCTTTTGCGACCCCTAGTGGAAATAAGCTGGAAAAAGAATTATAAAGGCAGTGAAAAAAAGTTCTATTACAAAAATCAATTTACAACTACGGCGGCATGGTGGCTCAGTGGTTAGCATGTTCTCCACTCAGCACTAGGGATTCGAATTCCCATCTGGGTGGAGTTTCCATGTTCTCCCCGTGTGGGTTTCCTCCGGGTTCTCCAGTTTCCTCCCACAGTCCAAAAACATGGATCAAGTCAATTGAGTTCTCCAAATTGCCCCATATAGAGTGTGCCCAGTGATAGATTGGTGCCCTGTCCTGGGTGTATCTGCCCAGCGCCCGAGACGTTCTCCCCTGGATGGGCGTGCGGAACCCCCCACGACCCTAAAAGAGGATAAAGCGGAAGATAATAGATGAATTTACAACTACAAAAATAATAAAAAACATCATCATCATCTTCATCATCATTAATATCATTGTTGCTATTTCATCGCATCTCATTATCCTCTACTTATTCGAAATACAAGTATATATAAAAAATAAAAATACAAAGTAATGCACATATAGGAATGTGGTTGCTCAGTGGTTAAGGTGTTGGGCTATCAATCAGAAGATTGGGGTTCAAATCCCATGTTCACTGAAGTTAACACTGTAACTTAACCCTCATTGTGTCTGGGTTGCTGTCCTTGTTTCCTCACCCCAGGCATCAAGTTGAGGTACTTGTAGGTCCCATCCATCCATCCATCCATCCATTACCTTCCACTTTATCCTCTATTAGGGTCATGGGGGGGGGTCCTCCATGCCCATCCAGGGGAGAACATCTCGGGCGCTGGGCAGATAGACCCAGGACAGGGCGCCGATCTATGAACACACTCACTCACACACACACTCTATATGGGGCAATTTGGAGAATTCAATTGACCTTGATCCATGTTTTTGGACTGTGGGAGGAAACCGGAGAACCCGGAGGAAACCCACGCGGACACGGGAAGAACATGGAAACTCCACCCAGATTGGGATTCGAACCGGGAATCCCTAGTGCTAAGAGGAGAACATGCCAACCACTAAGCCACCGTGCTGCCCTATTATTATTATTATTATTATTATTATTAGGGCGGCATGGTGGTTTAGTGTTTAGCATGTTCTCCTCTCAGCACTAGGGATTCCTAGTTTGAATCCCAATCTGGGTGGAGTTTCCATGTTCTCCCCGTGTCCGTGTGGGTTTCCTCTGGGTTCTCCGGTTTCCTCCCACAGTCCAAAAACATGGATCAAGTCAATTGAGTTCTCCAAATTGCCCCATATAGAATGTGTATGTGTGAGTGAGTATGTGCCCAGCGATGGATTGGCGCCCTGTCCTGGGTGTATCTGCCCAGCGCCTGAAATGTTCTCCCCTGGATGGGCATGGGGAACCCCACCGCGACCCTAATAGAGGATAAAGCGGGAGATAATGAATGAATGAATTCTTCTTATTATTATTCTTATTGTTGTTGTTGTTAGTAATAGTAGTAGTGGTAGTACTACATCTACTAAGAATGTGTAATGTGATCACCTGTACAGCAGAGGGCGGTGTCGGCAGTGTTAAGTTTAAAGCGGCAGGGCGTTCAGTTTCCCACCTTCATTCCATCAAAGCCCACTTTCCGCCTTCTGCGCTATGATTTGTTTACAGCCGACCAGGTTCGGCCGTCCACCAATCAAACGACACATTACTTCATCGAAGGCGGAACGTCGGAGGCGCTCGGCCAATCAGGCGGCAGAAAGCGGCCGCTTTCCGAATACGGGTGGGAGGAGAAGGCGCGTCTCTGCGGTGTTTGAAACCGAGCGAGCGTAGGCGAATAAAGGAAAGAAAACGAGCGCAGCCGTAAGTTCACGAGGCAAGAGAAAGTTCCAGAGGGACGTTCATTAGAACCCCGCCGAGCCGCTGACCCGCAGCCGGTTATTCGTTTGGGATGCGGGCTCGGCTGTTGTGACATGCCCAGCGGTCCATTGCGGTGCAGACTGCGTTCTCTACGGCGTGCTGACCGCGGAGCACCGAGCCGCCCGCCGCGCGGAGGACGGTAAAGACCCCGAGCAGGAGGAATACTCACTGCTTCATCAGCCCGCTGTTAAAAGATCACATGAGCGACGCCGGGATCCCGCGGGCGGCTGCCGATTAAAGGCTGTGCTGTCTGTCAGTCAATGGACCGGACGCTACAGAGAACCGGAGCAGGACACACCGCGTTTCGGCTCTAAATCACCAGAGGTTGCATTTCTAAGGTACCTGACTCACATCATATGCGAACATGTCATTATTCTGTTGTCCATCCATCCATTATCTTCCGCTATATCCTCTACTAGGGTCGGGGGGGGGGGGGGGCAAGATAGATAGACCCAGGACTGAACGGACACTCACTCACACAGACACACTCTCTATGGGGCAATTTGTAGACTTCAATCCACCTTGATCCATGTTTTTGGACTGTGGGAGGAAACCGGAGAGCCCGGAGGAAACCCACGCGGACACGGGGAGAACGTGGAAACTCCACCCGGATGGGGAATCGAACCGGGAATCCTTAGTGCTAAGAGGAGAACATGCCAAGCACTAAGCCACTGTGCCAACAATCAATGGGGGGGGTTCCCCATGCCCATCCAGGGCAGATACACCCAGGACAGGACGCCAATCTATCACTGGACACACATTCACTCACACACACACTCTATATGGGGCAATTTGGAGAACTCAATTGACCTTGATCCCTGTCTTTGGACTGTGGGAGGAAACCGGAGAACCTGGAGGAAACCCACAAGGACACGCGGGAAAACATGGAAACTCCACCCAGATGGGGATTCGAAACGGGAATCCTTAGTGCAAAGAGGAGAACATGCCAACCACTAAGCCACTGTTCCAACAATCCATGGGGGGAAGGGGGGGGTTCCCCATGCCCATCCAGGGGAGAACGTTTCGGGCGCTGGGCAGATACACGCAGGACAGGGCGCCAATCTATCGCTGGACACACACTGACTCACACAGACACTATATATGGGGCAATTTGGAGAACTCAATTGACCTTGATCCATGTCTTTGGACTGTGGGAGGAAAACAGAGAACCCAGAGGAAACCCACGGGGAGAACATGGAAACTCCACCCAGATGGGGATTCGAAACGGGAATCCTTAGTGCTTAGAGGAGAACATGCTAACCACTAAGCCACTGTGCCAACAATCCATCCATTATCTTCTGCTTTATCCTATATTAGGATTGGGGGGTTGCCCCTGCCCATGCCCATCCAGGGGAGAACGTTTCGGGCGCTGGGCAGATACACCCAGGACAGGGCACCAATCTATCGCTGGGCACACACTCACTCACACACACACACTCTATATGGGGCAATTTGGAGAACTCAATTGACCTTGATCCATGTCTTTGGACTGTTGGAGGAAACCAGAGAACCCTGAGGAAACCCACGAGGACACGCGGGAAAACATGGAAACTCCACCCAGATGGGGATTCGAACCGGGAATCCTTAGTGCTGAGAGGAGAACATGCCAACCACTAAACCACCGTGACGCCCTGTGCCAATAAATCATTAATTAAATTAGGATTCATTTCAAACAATAAAAATAAGGACAGAAGATTCTGTATCATGTCTGTAAACCGTGCAGTATTCCAATACTTGCCTTTCTCCCTCGTGTCTATTACATAATGACACAAATTAAAGTTTGTATTTCTGATCAATAAATATTTTATACTATTAAATAATTGTTAATTTAATATATAAAACACTGGACATTTGCAGGTAGAGAAGACAGTCAGATTATGTTTATGTTGAGTGCTTTGTTGTTGAGATGAATATAAAATGTATGTGTGTCTGTTCTCTATTAGTCAGGTGTAGTTTGGGTGGTGGATTGTTTATTGTCGGTTCTGCAGTGACACCGATGTGGTGAGGGGGTTCTGGTGCAGCATTTAAACACCTCAGTGACACTGCTGGGATAGGACTAATGCCCCACCAAATAACCCCTGCTCTGTGGTGGTTCTATTGGAGTTCTGACCATTAGAACAGAGTAAAGGGGTACATACACAGTATGTACTGTAGAACACAAACAGATGGACTACAGTCTGGAATTGGAGAACCACAAAGTCCAGCTTTATTATAAGTGGAAATTGGAACATGGTTTAGGGTGTATCCAAACTTTTGTCTGTTACTGTATATAATAATAATTAGAATCTGTTGATTTGAATTATTTGAGTTCCATTAAAGTTACACTGGTATGATGATTATGGGTTGCTATGGTTACCTGATGTCCAAAGCTGTGTCTCACAGTGTATGGAATGCACGAGCACTTCTTATGGATGCTGTGGAATGGAGTGCTGCTATAGTCACTGTGGCATGTCTGTGGAAATGAAATTGAAAATCTGTTTGCGTTCTCTAAGCTGTAACTTAGCAACGGATTCATCACATATTTAGTGATGCAGCCTTTTGAAAGGGTGACTGCGTTTGTAGAACTAAAGGAGCTCAGCGTTCCACAGGTCTAAACTTTCTTAGATTTCCCGTTAGCTGGAGTTGCAGTAGGAACAGGCTGAAGACGGTGTTTCTCCTGAATTCAGGAGTGTTTGCTGGCAGAATTCATTCATTCATTATCTCCCACTTTATCCTCTATTAGGGTGGCGGGGGGGTTCCCCATGCCCATCCAGGGGAGAACGTCTCGGGCGCTGGGCAGATAGACCCAGGACAGGACACCAATCTATCACTGGGCACACACTCACTCACACAGACACACACTATATGGGGCAATTTGGAGAATTCAATTGACTTGATCCATGTTTTTGGACTGTGGGAGGAAACCGGAGAACCCGGAGGAAACCCACGCAGACACGGGGAGAACATGGAAACTCTAGCGCTGAGAGGCGAACGTGCTAACCACTAAGCCACCGTGCCGCCCTTGCTGGCAGAATGCCGAATGTTATTTCATTTCATTTTCATTATCTCCCGCTTTATCCTCTATTAGGGTCGCGGTGGGGTTCCCCATGCCCATCCAGGGGAGAACGTTTCAGGCGCTGGGCAGATACACCCAGGACAGTGTGCCAATACATCGCTGGGCACACACTCACTCACACACACACTCTATATGGGGCAATTTGGAGAACTCAATTGACCTTGATCCATGTTTTTGGACTGTGGGAGCAAACCGGAGAACCCGGAGGAAACCCACGCAGACACAGGGAGAACATGGAAACTCCACCCAGATGGGGATTCGAACCGGGAATCCCTAGCGCTGAGAGGCGAACGTGCTAACCACTAAGCCACCGTGCCGCGCCGAATGTTATTATAATACAGTTTGATGGCCACAGTTAAGAATGACCTTCTGAAAGGCTCAGATCCAGAAATGGTCCTGTAGGCCAGGGTCACTGACTTGTACTTAATGCAGCAGCTACAGGAGCCAATGGAGAGAGTCCTTTATTATCCATCCATCCATTATCTTCTGCTTTATCCTCTATTAGGGTCGCGGGGGGGGGGGGGGTTCCCCATGCCCATCCAGGGGAGAATGTTTCGGGCGCTGGGCAGATACACCCAGGACAGTGTGCCAATACATCGCTGGGCACACACTCACTCACGCAGGCACGGGGAGAACATGGAAATTCCACCCAGATGGGGATTCGAACCGGGATTCCCTAGTGCTGAGAGGAGAACATGCTAAACCACTAAGCCACCGTGCCACGCCGAATGTTATTATTTAGTTAAAACATTAAAACTGTAGTGAACAGGCCAACTGTAACCACAAAACTATAACACATGCCATGTGTGGATTGTTCCCGCTCATTGAAGCAAGTGACCCATATCTGTATTTACTGTAAATGCATCTGTCCTCTGGAAAATACGTCATGTTTGGTCTGTTTCAGCATCAGTAGAATGTGTCATTAAGCACAGGCTCATGTTCAAGAGCAACATATTTCAGTGATGTGTGTCCGATTCATTCATACCAGTCCAACATACTAATCCACCACCATGTCAGTGTCCTTCAGGAATGAGTATCTTCCACCACCAGAGTAATAACTGCTTTGTGATGGTCCTGAATGGCAAAGTGCATCTATCTAAGGAACGAGGTATAACAACAACCCAGGGCCTGTATCTCAGAAATGATCTTGTGGGGTTTTCTAGTGCATTGATGACTAGAATGTAGAGAAGATGCTGAGAATTAGGAGACACATCCCCAAAAGATGATCCCATTCAATAAATGTCTAACAAACGATTCTCAGCTGAATACAATGCTCGTTGCCAGTGGCTTAACAACAGGTAACTTGTTTTAAAGACCTGTTCTGACTAAGAGGAACACTTGGGTAAGTCTCCATGGTAAAGTGCAAAAAGGGCACTAGGCCGGATGAAGCCACACTTCTTTTTCATCATGTGCATGGGAAGGTCACAATCTGGTGCAACCAGCATGAACTGTAAAATGCCTCCTGTGTGGTATTAACAGTTCGGGCTGGTGCAAGTGAAATTGTGCACAGCCGTGTTGATGCGCAAGTGAAAATATCCTATACAATATGTCCGTACACAAAATGTAAGTGCAGTCCAGGCTCTGAGTGGGTCAGTCAAGTTCCTCAAAAGTACCTTTGCGTTTGGCACATAGTCATGCTTGAACAGAAATTAGGCTTCCTTATACTGTTAAATGCATGATTTGTACATGATTTTCAATACATGTACCAGTTCAGTGAGTCTCTGTGTGTGTCCCAATACATGTGTCCACATATTGTATTACTAAACCTATCATGCAAGCCTGTTATTCATCACCCTGTATTTTTATTTTAAAGACATTCATTCATATAGAGTATACAATATCCCTTGGGACCAAGGTTTTCCATAGAAGTGGAATCTGCACATAGCGTGCATGTATACAAGAGCATGTGCAAAGACTCAAGACAATGTGCAAGGGATATTATAGTAAAGAATCAAATCCAGGAGTGAAGGGGGGCAGTGGAGTCAGGATTGCAGTGCCACTTTTAGTTTAGAGTGATACCGTGTGGTTGTTAGCAGCTGTCTGGTTCAGTCTCTGTTAAAGTACTGTGTGTTCAGTCCAGACACTTAATTGTTAAATAATCTGATGGCTTGGGGAAGGAAACTGTTACACGTTCTGGATGTGAGGAACTGAATGCTTCGGTACCTTTTTCCAGATGGTAGGTACCTGTAGTCATTATCCAATACCTGCATGATTTTATAATGCTTGTTGATTTGGTCTTTTTATAACTTAATGTATCTTCTTTATAATAATAATAAGCCTCATATTTGGTTAATTATGGTTGACCCCACAGCCCAGAAGCAAATTGCATTATTTTGTTTAATAAAAATAAAAGTAAACAGTGTGTGTCCAAATCCAAAGAGGAAAATGTACTTTCTGCTTCAGTTGGTGGGAAAGTGTTTTAAAGCCATTTAAAGGACAGCAGTAAAAAAAAAAAAAAAAAAAAAAAAAACCCAGTGGGTCATTTCTCATTCATAAGGAACCGTCTTTTCTTAAACGGCATCAGTTTAATCTCAGTGTTAAACCATGTGGTTCGTTTGTGTCTCACCTTTTAATTAACCGCAAAAACAACTTTCTCTGGTAAGGTGTGAAAGTGTGTGTGTTTTTTTTTTCTTTTTATTTTATTTTTTTTCTTTTTCTTTAAATCAGTTCTATTTAAGTTTGAATGGAATGAGGAAATAATCCAACCCTGACATTAATCAACTACAGTAAGAAAGCAACCAAGAAACAAGGGCACACTTTGTCATGTTATCTGTGAAAAGCAGGCCTTTTGATTTATATCGTTTTTTTTTTTTGGCCACGCCCCCTTTTGCTCCACTTGTCCATATCCTCAGTTCCACGTCCTGTAAAGATGGACTTTGTAGTTCTCAAATTCCAGACTGTAGTCCATCTGTTTGTGTTCTACAGTATATACTGTGTACGTCCCCTTTACTCTGTTCTAATGGTCAGAAGCCCAATAGAACCACCACAGAGCAGGGGTTATTTGGTGGGGGCATTATTCCTATCCCAGCAGTGTCACTGAGGTGGAGAAATAACACTACAGCAGCACTGCTGCACTAAAACCCCCTCACCACATCAGTGTCACTGCAGAATTGACAATTAATTTAATGCACCAGTCGAGCCCTGATAGTGCCTTCCACAAACCACCATTAGAACTTGCAAAGCGATTGCTGAAATAAGTTCTGTAGTCTGTAGTTTGTTGGTAGTAACACTAAAAGACCTGCCACCTACAGTTTTAAGTGTAATGGGGGGGGGGGGGGGGGGGGGGGGGGGGGACACAGAATGAGAAGTTCTGGGAGAAAGAAGCAGCCTACAGCATGCAGTGCTCAAAAGTCCATGAGGGGCAATAGATGTAAAGATAAAAGGTAATTGGTAACCAATGCATGTATGTGATGCATCAGGTTGTTGTGGTGCTTGGATACAATGATTTCATCAAATCAGTAGAACGTATCATGATTGTTGTAGACCCAAAAGCAGTAGTACAAAGTGAAAAAAATCCCAGATATCATGTTTCTATCAAGTCTAGAACCTCATCAGAAGGAAGCCGGTCATGTTGATTGATGACATTCTGGAAATTGGATTAACGTATTAACGTATTAACGCATTAACGCGAAAGTGAGTTCGAGGAAGAAGAGGATATTAAGCAAACCTACTTCTGTAAAATGCAGGAGGTTGAAAGGTATGTAAGGTGTGGAAACCATTGTGAAAAGAGTCAAGTTATTACATTTCAGGAAGTTTTAAAGTTGCAGTTCCATTTTCTTTCATGACCTTGACGAAATAAAGTGAGCTATAGCACAGCAGATGATGTATATTATTCACTACCATGTCAAAAGTCTCTACACACCACCTTCTCCATCGTATATTTTCTCCCATTATTATTATATCATAATAATTTGGGGTAAATATGCATGTGTCATTATAGAAATATAACTATAATATCATCTGTGGAGAAGAAAGCGATGTGTGATGTCTGTGAAGAGTCAGAAAGCAGATAAGCATCACTAGAGTCAGGCTTGCGGAATGAGAATAAAAATAATAATCTTGTTGTGAGAACATCTGTTAATCTTGTGATCATCCAACAGCAGCATTGGTAACCCATCAGTAGGCGGAACCATTTGATTATTGCAATCTGTTCGGTGCAGAGCAGTTGGTATCAATATAAATATTTTAGAATGTAACATAATTTACTAATCAAGCAAAAGTCAAAGTAACTTGCTCATTCAAATCAGACCACAAAAGATTTTCGAACCCGGGTACAGAAGCTGAGGTGGAAACCTTAAAAGGAAGTGACACGCTGAGACACACTGAGGTCTTTAACCTTGAGACGGAAGTTAAAAACCACCAAGTCTTGACCTTCTTTCCCGTGAGAAGAAGCTTAGATATAGAAATCTGTCTTGATGAGGTTATCATTTTAAGGTACAGGTTGAATCCTGATGGTTTCCATGTTTGAATCTATAGACTGATTCACGTTATTGATCTGTGATGATTTATTAGAGATGGAGAACATATTCAGAAAGCCAATTCGATCCTAAATATAAAAATGCATGTTATTTGCAGGCGGCACGGTGGTTCAGTGGTTAGCACGTTCTCCTCTCAGCACTAGGGATTCCCTGTTCAAATCCCCTTCTGGGTGGAGCTTCCATGTCTGCGTGGGTTTCCTCCGGGTTCTCCGGTTTCCTCCCACAGCCCAAAAACATGGATCAAGTCGATTGAGTTCTCCAAATTGCCCCATATAGAGTGTGTCTGTGTGAGTGAGTGTGTGCCCAGTGATAGATTGGCGTCCTGTCCTGGGTGTATCTGCCCAGTGCCCGAGACATTCTCCCCTGGATGGGCATGGGGAACCCCACCGCGACCCTAATGTAGGATAAAGCGGAAGATAATGAATGAATGAATGAATGTTATTTGCAGAGTTGTGGTTTGTACCACAAGTATTAGAATAATTTTTAGTAGACAGCTGACAGAAATGGAGAATTGGTCTGTAGAAAAGCTGGTGGTAGGTGTGCTGGTGTATTAAGGCTTAAATTTGATGTCCAGGTGGGACGATTCTATGGGGTCACTCAAGTGGCCAACTAAGAGTATGTCATTTATATCAAGATAAGTTGACGTGCACAAGACAAAATTAAAAAGCATTTTAACGCCAACACTTAAGCAATGTGTAATGATCACTGTTCTACATTTTGGACTTTGTAGTTCTACAATTCCAGACTGTAGTCCATCTGTTTGGGTTCTTCAGTACATACTGTGTACGTCCCCTTTACTCTGTTCTAATGGTCAGAACCCCAATAGAACCACCACAGAGCAGGGGTTATTTGGTGGGGGCATTATTCCTATCCCAGCAGTGTCACTGAGGTGGAGAAATAAAACTCCAGCAGAACTGACTCCTAAGCTAAACTCACTACATTTTTGTGCATAAATATTTAATCCAACATTATATCTCAGTTCAAACATTTCAGTGATGGCATTTCTCTCAGCTGAACTTATTTGTGGAATCTTAAATGATGAATTTGCAGGAGCGTTCTGTAACTCTAACACTTGATCTTATGTTCTAAGTGACGTTCCTTTACTTTTATCTCCATGACGACCACCATTCTCAACTTTCCAAAGTTGTTGCGAACGGTCCATTATAATCTGCAGACAGTCGAGGCTTTACTTTTTTTTTTTTTTAAATTTAACAGATTTTTTTTTCTCTCCCACAATGTTATTCCTTTATTTTACAAATTCAAATACCTGCATATTGTGCTCTGCAAATTAGACAATGACGTTCTCACAACTGCTAAATGGTAGGTGTAAAAGCTTTGTAATGTAAGCGTTAAAGCATAAAAGTATTAATATCGAAAGGTACGTCCACATTGGATAAGAGTAAGACAGTGGCAAACGCTTTTAAGTCATAGTTGCGTGGCATGAGTTTATAATTCTGAAACAAATGGGAATATTCTTCTAACATGAAAAATAAGAATTGAACTGCTATAATGGAGAAATTCAGAAAATACATGTTAGAGATGATTTTAATAGAAAAGGTTAAAATAATCAATTGAACTACGCAGGGGCGGCATGGTGGCTTAGTTTTTAGCATGTTCTCCTCTCAGCACTAGGTATTCCCGGTTCGAATCCCAATCTGGGTGGAGTTTCCATGTTCCCCCCCGTGTCCATGTGGGTTTCCTCTGGGTTCTCCGGTTTCCTCCCACAGTCCAAAAACATGGATCAAGTCAATTGAGTTCTCCAAATTGCCCCATATAGAGTGTGTCTGTGTGAGTGAGTGTGTGTCCAGCAATAGATTGGCGTCCTGTCCTGGGTGTATCTGCCCAGCGCCCGAAACGTTCTCCCTTGGATGGGCATGGGGAACCCCCCCGTGACCCTAATAGAGGATAAAGCGGGAGATAATGAATGAATGAACTACGCAGAGCAGACAAAACAAGTGGAGTTTACAATAGACACTAATAAATGTAATCTTGGTAGAGTTATGGTTAAAATACATTTTAAGAAAATCATTCTGCATTATTGTTTCATTAAGCGCGGACCATGTAAGGATTTATTGTTTACTTTTACATTCTCAAACATGTTTAAAGCCACCAATGTTTGTCATATTACATTGCATTATGGTTATTTAGCAGATGCTTTAATCCAAAGTGACTTACATGTATCCCATCCCAACTTAATGGGATCAGAATCAAACCATTGCAGCACCCCTGGAGCAATTCAAGTTAAGGACCTTGCTCCAGGGCTTCAGGTGGATGAACTTGAGGTTTGAACACCCCAACATTCAACACTCTGACCAATAAAGTAGCATGGACAAATGAATAAAATGCTTATTATGTTAAGGTGTTAAATTATGCTGCATGTTATCTTTATCTATTTAATGGGAAATTGCTATGCAGTTGCAGAATACTATTTGATGTTTAAATTGGACGTGTTCTGTTTATTCTTTTTTTTTATTTTTATTGGGCCATATATCAACCCGGCAGTCTCACAATGGAGCTCAGGAAACTGGCATCTTTATGGATTTTGTGCTTATGCATCCTGAGAAAAGGTCATGCAGACAAGCTCAATCAAGTCAACGCAGAGCCCCAGCAAGTCGACAATGGTAGGTTTGTCCTGTATTTCTTCGATCTCAAAGTTGCAATTAACTTAACTGTTGTTTTGGCGTCAGAAATCAAAGTCTGACATAAACATGATGCTGCCGTGTCTGAAGAAGCTCAAACCAAAGAGATATACTACTGTTTTTTAAATGATTTTCAGATAGAGTGATGGAGTCATTAAATTGTGAGCAATTATGATAATCACGGATATTCAGAGTGCTATAATCCCAGACAGTGATTTTTACAATGGCCAGTCATGTGAAGCTGCCAACAACTGACCTCATTTAACCCTCATCAAAATTACTTTTCAAGTTTTTACATGTTACAAGCTGCTTAGTGAAAGTTTTTGGTTCTTACATTGTGACTACAAATTCAATATCGCAGTCTGATTGGGTGAATGATAAGGATGTGCTGTATTATACACCAAAACTCTATCACTGCTATGCTGAGTGCTTTGTCCTATTGTTTCATTATACTTTCTGTAAGAATTCAGACTAAAAGTGACCACTATTATTATAACAGTTCCATTAGGGGCCATTGTTAAGTAAAAAAAAATAATAATAATTTCATTTTATTAGTGATAGTTACCCCCCTTTGAGTCAACTCAGACTTGGTTCAGACTCACTTATAAAGTTAATTGCACAGAATTAAGGATAAAATACAAGCTAATGGGTTCAGAATCAGATTCACTCATGGACCTAACGAGTACAGTCTGAGCTGACCGATTCGGATTTATTTATGGACTTTTGAACACTGAGGAGATGATTCAGACTCGGACTCACCGATGAACTTGCCGAATACACTCAGAGCTGACTGAATCAGATTCAAACTCTCTTATGGACTTGACGAATGCACTCTGGGTACATCAGTATGAACAGGTGGTTTGCCACAATGACCGATTTGGATTCTCATGGAGTTGACAGAGTTTAGAATGCTTTCTGAGCTGACCGATTCAGACTGACACATCCATTTGTCAGAACATTATATAATATTCTTGGAATGGTGATGCTTATTCTAGTGTGGTTACGATACAGAACCTTAAATTACATTACATTTAACTCTGTAAATTGGATTAAATTAAATTGGATTCATAGCTTTAGAACTTTCATCCATCCATCCATTATCTTCCTCTTTATCCTCTACTAGGGTCGCAGTGGGGTTCCCCATGCCCATCAAGGGGAGAACGTTTCGGGCGCTGGGCAGATACACCCAGGACAGGACGCCAATCTATCGCTGGACACACACTCACTCACACAGACACACTCTATATGGGGCAATTTGGAGAATTCAATTGAACTTGATCCATGTTTTTGGAATGTGGGAGGAAACCGGAGAACCCGTCGGACACCCACGCAGACACGGGGAGAACATGGAAACTCCACCCAGATGGGGATTCGAAACGGGAATCCCTAGTGCTGAGAGGAGAACATGCTAACCACTAAGCCACCGTGCCGAAGTTTCATAGCTTTAGAATTTAACCTTTTGAAATATGTCAGTGCACAAGTTGTTTGTCTTTTATATAAAGGCTCCGTTCCAGTGACATTAGAAGCATTGATCGTTATGGTGCTCAGTTCTGTCTTCCAGGTATTTATAAAGGTAAAGCATGGCACAGTCAGTCGACCTTCAAGTAACTACTTCAACTTATTTTTGAATAGGATTGAATGTGAAGGGGTTAAAATGCTTTGCTTTCTTCGTCTAATAGAATGTAGGATTGATGAATGTAATTCCATTTAGCTTTTTACCTTAAAAACGTGATTCATATGCGTCTTGTGCTCTTTGCTCCCGTTTTTTTTTTCATGCTTTTGTTTCACGTGCAGGAACAGGTTTGTCATGCTGTTCTTTCCGGCCTAAAAGAAGTTTGAGAAACTATATAGCACTGCAACCTGTTCCACGTCAGGAATACTGAAAGAACTTGATTCACTTTTTGGTATTATTTTTCCGAAATTGTAATAATAAACCTTTGTTGCAAGGTATTTATTTCGTTCCCGCTCAGTTTCCACTACATTAACATGTATGTGTTCATGGACACGGGTAACGTAAACTGACGGGAAAACGGAATTCCTCTCATTACATTCAAAATGCAAACACGCAGGCTGCTTACATTCATGTGGGATATACAGAAAACAAAAAGCAGGAGTATAAAATTTGGGCGGCACGGTGGATTAGTGGTTAGCACGTTCGCCTCTCGGAGCTTGGGATTCCTGGTTCCACCCCATCTGGTTGGAGTTTCCATGTTCTCCCCGTGTCCGCGTGGGTTTACTCCGGGTTCTCCGGTTTCCTCCCACAGTCCAAAAACATGGATCAAGTTAATTCATTCATTCATTCATTATCTCCCGCTTTATCCTCTATTAGGGTCGCGGGGGGGTTCCCCATGCCCATCCAGGGGAGAACATTTCGGACGCTGGGCAGATAGACCCAAGACAGGGCGCCATTCTATCGCTGGGCACACACTCACTCACACACACACACTCTATATGGGGCAATTTGGAGAATTCAATTGACTTGATCCATGTTTTTGGACTGTGGGAGGAAACTGGAGAACCCGGAGGAAACCCACGCGGACACGGGGAGAACATGGAGACTCTCCATATAGCCAATCTATCACTGGACACTCACTCACACACACACACTCTATATGGGGCAATTTGGAGAACTCAATTGACTTGATCCAGGCGGCACAGTAGCTTAGAGGTTAGCACGTTCTCCTCTCAGCACTAGGGATTCCCGGTTCGAATCCCCATCTGGGTGGAGTTTCCATGTTCCCCCCCGTGTCCATGTGGGTTTCCTCCGGGTTTTCTGGTTTTCTCCCACAGTCCAAAAACATGGATCAAGTCAATTGAGTTCTCCAAAATTGCCCCATATAGAGTGTGTCTGTGTGAGTGAGTGTCTGCCCAGCGATAGATTGGCGTCCTGTCCTGGGTGTATCTGCCCAGCGCCCGAAACGTTCTCCCCTGGATGGGCATGGGGAACCCCCCGCAACCCTAATATAGGATAAAGCGGAAGATAATGAATGAATGAATGAATGAATGAAAGGATTTTATATATATATTATGTAATATATATAGTTTTAAAAAAATCATTGGCTGAATGTAAAATGGCAATGAGCTTCGCGTGACATTCGTTCACAGGGTGAAAGATCGAACTCCCGTTTCACAAATTTGAACCTTTGCTTTAATAAAACACTCCTTTCTTGTCTTTTATAGCATATCAATATCATGAAAATTGTCACAAAATTAAAAAAAAAAAGTTTTTTTCTTTAGTAGACGATACATAAAGTAGAAAAGTGCAGTAATAAGTAATATGTTGATTCAGCTTTGTGCACTTCAGTCGTATTGAAAGCTGCGGACTCAGACAATTGAGCATTCAGTGGCTATAAATAGGCTTTTTGTAATCCGCTGTCATCTGCAGCCTCTTTTTATTCCACTGTTTGTAGCATGTAGAGTTCTTAAATGCATGTCAAGTCCAGTCTGGACCACCGCCTGTGACTGTTTACAAGATGTGCATGAATTGAAGTATATACTCATACCGTATACAGTTAATGCACCTTTTCTGCAGTTACATACTATAGTGCATTACTTATTTGTTAGCACCGTAAATCTGTTCCCTAATAATAAATAATGGAATAAAGAAAATTATAGTTTAAAACTGTGCATTCCATTAGACAAGTATACTTTATTGCTTAACCTTGTAGTAACGAGGAGGAAGCATGCGTAGTTATCCTCCTGTTCTTTACCCGTGCTCACATGACACTGCCTTCAGCATGCTCTTTCTATTCCTGCAGTGTGGTTGGCAGTTTGTGGCTTATTAATGTACAAGTTCAAGTTTACTTATTTATAGAGTGCTTTCTTACAATAGGGCATTCTGTCAAAGCAGCTTTACAATGTTCCAAACCTGGCAACCCCCTCACCTGCACGCTGAAGTGATAATTAAAGGAACTTCCGCGCCCAACGACACCTCTTTCCCGTGATTTATTCACAATAGTGCACCTCTGCTTGTACCTCATTGCTTTAATATAATGTCCAGAATGAAATTGTTTGCTATATTTGATCAGATGCAGCCGTAGCAGTATTTAGCCTGTCTTAAACAGCAAGACACGTGAATACGAGGCCTGGGGTCCTATTCCAGTGAGCAGCATTATGTCAGCTGCACTTCATTGTGTGACCTCAAAGGAGGGCTTGATCTATTTCTACTCGGTGTTGAAGCGCGCTTTGCGTTCCTAGAAAGGCAGCAGAAACACCGCTGATTCTCCAAGTGCTGCTTAGCTCATAACAGTAACTTGATAGATGACCGCTCATTATTTGGATGTCCCGTTATGGCCTTGAATTTAGTGGAACGTTCCCAGTTATGTTTCTTTCGGAATGTTGGAACGTTGTATTTGTGGTTTGAGTGTATTATATGGTGTTTGTGTTAGTCTTGCGCATGTTTATTATATTAACAATGGTCACTTTTACAAGGGTCACTATAAGTAAACTGTATGTCTACTAATGAAATGCACTTTGAGTCTGGGGGTGGTGGTGTGTTATTATTATTATTATTATTATTATTATTATTATGTATTTGGTGACCCATTTTAATACACATTGGCTCTTTTGTCAAAAGTTCTTTCTGTTCCTGTTCTGCTTAAAATGTTCAGCTGTGTCCCAAATCACCTAAAGCTGTAGACAAGAATGGCTAGTACGTCCAAATACTGACTAGACAAAAATTCCCTGAATGACCTACTAAATTGGAAGCCATACTGAAGGAAGCGTCTGCAGCACTGATTCCCATGATGAGATTATTATTATTATTATGTATAAAATAGCATTAACATTTTCAATAGAATAGTACTTTTTCTGTGGGGTTATGACCACTTGCACTAAATGCCATCCATCAGGGGAAATGTATTCACAAGCAGCATTGCTATTTAAACTAAAAAAAAAAAAAAAAATAGTGGAACGTTCCAGTTATGTTTCTTTCGGAATGTTGGAACGTTGTATTTGTGGTTTGAGTGTATTATATGGTGTTTGTGTTAGTCTTGCGCATGTTTATTATATTAACAAGGGTCACTTTTACAAGGGTCACTATAAGTAAACTGTATGTCTACTAATGAAATGCACTTTGAGTCTGGGGGTGGTGGTGTGTTATTATTATTATTATTATTATTATTGTTATTATTATTATTATTATTATTATTATTGTTAATGTTAATCATTGAATTGACTTATACAGCTAGCAAGAGTATCGATTAATGTGTTTATATTGCCTTTTTTCACCTATTTTTAACATCTGCTTGTTTCTATTAAATTATCTGCCATCTTATTAGGGACTAGAGTCATGGGGGGGTTTCTCATGCCCATCCTGGGGAATCTGTTTTAGGCGTTGGGCAGATGCATCCAGGACAGGCAGTCAATCCATCACAGGACACACACACACACACACACACACTATAGGTGCAATTTAGAACAGCCAATAGACCTTCATTCCATGTGTATGGACTGTGGGTGGAAACTGAGAACTCGGCGGAAACCTATGTGGACATGTGGAGAACATGGAAACTCCACCCAAATGTGTGTTGCTCTGCCTGAGCCCCGTGGCCCCCTGAATTAGCAGAGCAGAGGGACTGTACTCCACTGAAGTGTTGCTTTCGATGTGTAGTAACAATAACAACGTATTAACAAGGATATTTATTGATTGGTGCTCATTCATACCATTCTTTTGAACGTCAATGGAGCATTCCTCACCTCTAAACCTCCTGTGGCAACAAAACAGCTGTACAGATTTGCTCGCTATTAATAGAGGGGGGCTAGTTTAAGTTAATACTGCTGCTAAATCTATATTTGGTGACCCTTGCTCTTTGTTCTGTCAGCTGCAGAGCTTTACTGTCCGAATATGTGCTCATATGAGGCTCTTAACCAAGGTCTGGGATTTTTCAAGGTGATCTATGCTTTAAAAAGTTGATAGATACTAATTGAAATTAATTGGTCATTTGTAATAGGACATTAAGAGAAAACAATGCAGCCAGTTAAGCACCTTGACCATTTTTTGAAATACTTTATTATTAGATGGCTTGAAAAGCCACCCATTGTTATTATTTTCATTAGTACCAACTAAGTGTTTTCAGCTGACAGCATTTTAATGGTTCAAATACACTTCTTATGTTGTAGGAAAATACTGTACCTGTCAAATTTTGGACACACCCACTGTTTATTTGCTCCATTATCTATTTCCTCCACTTACCATATGGATGGACTTTGTAGTTTTACAATTACAGACTGTAGTCCATCTGTTTTCTTTGTTTTGTTAGTCCTCTGTTGGTTCTCTGTTCTCTATTGGTCATTTGGGTGGTGGATTGTTTGTCAGTTCTGCAACTGTTGGGATAGGAATAATGCCAACCAAATAGTCCCTGCTCTGTGGTGGTACTAATTAGGGTTCTGACCATTAGAACAGGGTAAAGGGAATGTACACAGTTTGTACTGTAGAACACAAACAGATGGACCATCTTTACAGTAAGTGGAACTGAGAACATGGATAATAAGTGGGTGTGTCCAAACTTTTGACTGTAATTATTTTCTGGTGTCCCCAGTCTGTATTATTATTATTATTATTATTATTAAGAGTTGGTAGGCTTGACGGACTGAGCTTACGATGGAAATTTTCCTGACTTTCCAACATGTGCCATTATTTCATCATCGTCTGTTGTCTCCAGAGCTGTGCCGCATCGACGAACCCTTGTGCCACGATGAGAATGCCATCTTCAGTTTCGAGGCAATCCGCAACATTCACAAGCAGATGGATGATGACGCCAATGGGAACGTAGATGTTTCAGAGACAGTCGGGGTCAGTGCTTTGCTTTCTCTTATCTGTTAAATGATAACACCTTTGCTGCAGCGTTAAACGAGGTGATTGTTGAATTATTAACAGGGTTTTGTCTGTGTTCTTTGAATAGAAAAGTAAGGACCTTTTTTGCTAGTGCTTTTTGGTTTATAACTTTCATTTGCTTTTCTCCCTGCGTAGTTTACAAGATGCGTAGCAAGAATAATTTATTATTTTTAATTAAGGTAATTATTTTTACATGTAATGGTTTTATTCATCTGCCTTTAATTCAAAGATCAAGGGCCCTTTTTTTGCACTCTTAAGCAAGACATCAACTGCACACCACACAGCTTGATTTAAGGCGTGTCGGTGTGTTTTTGCTATCGTGAGGACAAAAAAAAAACTCTTTAATTATTTATCAGCGTGTTTTGGGCGTAATATGGCGCAATTTTGTGTTAATGTAAAATGTTATTTTATTATGTATTTGGTTTATTGTTGATCATCAACTGATTCAACACCAACTACATAACAAGTGGGGGTGCACGCACCACAGTGATGGTATATTTTAACAAGGGGGCAATCACGTTTTCACACAGGGCCATGTAGGTTTGGATTTTTTTTTTCTCCCTTAACAATTATTAACACCTTCATTAAAAAAATAGCGTTAGTCTTTGACTAATATTTAAATTGGTTTGATGTTCCCGAAACAAGTATGACAAACATGCAAAAAATCAGGAAATCAGGGGCAAACACTTTTTCACAGCACTCTATGTTGACCATTTACTGCCAATATAAAGAACATCTGATTGTTGATGCCTGGAGAAGTTGGTTTCAGTCAGTGGTGCACCTGGGCTTTGCCAAGATGTGTAAACAATACGCCAGAAATGTAGCAGAACGCACCTCATTTTGAAACCACCATTGGAAACATGCAGGCCAAAAAAAGCTTCCAATATTAATCTCTAAAGTCTTGTGCTGTAGAGTTGCCTCTTGATGTGGCGCAATGGTGTGGTTATAGAATGGAAGGTTTTACGTTTAGGCACATAGGTATAAGACTTTATTATAAACAACACTATTGCTAAAAAAACCTTCCTAAAAATAATATAGACGCATTTTTTTTCTACAGGTTTGCTTTGTCAGTAGTTTGTAGTTTAACTTTCTTCTTATCCTTCACTCACTGACTGGCTCAAACATGCACAGTCATCATTTTCCATTATTGTGTTAATTTGACCTTTGCCACTCTTTAAATGTCCGCTATAGCTGTATTAGGTCAGAGCTATTACTGGCACCATCTTTTACCATGCTCTATCTGACTTTGTCTCAAAGTCTCCCAACACACACAAACACAGTTAGAAGCATACGGTTTTTCCACAATGCTATCCAGGTGTTTTTTTTTATACATCTCTGGCAGTAGGACATGAAATGCATGCATTCAGTAATAATGATGAGCAATCCAACAATGATTGGCATACTTCTTTAGGACCATGCAAAGTTTCATATACTCTTTACAACCACCAAGAAGGGGCTCAAAATGTCTCACCACCTTTATGTGGTTTAAGCAGCAACATCAGTAACTGGTGGAGAGAGTGGTTAGTGCGATTGTGGGCAGAGGAAACTTATATTTAGATTGAAGTTATTTTGGTTGGTGTTTTTTATGTATTATTTCTTTCCAAAAATTACATTCCAACAAATACATGTAAATTAACGTTTACACCATTTACAGAAATTGTAAATGGTGTAAACACAATAAGCCAAGCAGCTAGTTACACAAAAAAATATACATAGTACACACACAAGTTGGGTAGCTTTCAGTCTGAAGATCTGAGTCAGCTGAAGGGTCTTCATGTTCCTTCACAGCAATCTGAAGGCATGCTCACACCTGTTCTTTAGTCAGCTGCCAACTCATATTTTACACAAAGGAAGCGGCTGCAGGGCATTCAGAACATGCTCTGGTTTTAGTGTCTCTACCAATAGCAGCTACTTAAATTTTTTTTTTTTTTTAGTAAAAACACATTGGCATACTTCATAATTCAAGGTAATAAAACCATAAAAGATCAACCTTTCTGGTTCACCCAGTTTTATAATTACTGATAAAATCCACGTGGTTGTTCAAAATCTTGTTGCGACCAGAGATGTGCTCTGGTAAATCCATCGAAAGGTATTATAACATGCAGTGCTGCAGCTCAATAAATTATTAATTAATTCATCAATAATCAAAATTCAGTTTAAATTTCTATTTAAGTTCATTTTACAAGCTTCTTGGTGTTTTTTTTTTTTAAAAGTCCTATCCATCCATCCATCCATCCTTTATCTTCCACTTTATCCTCTAGATAAAGATACACCCAGGACAGGGCGCCAATCTATCACTGATCACAAACACACTCTATATGGGGCAATTTGGAGAATTAATTTGACCTTGATCCATGTTTTTTGACTGTGGGAGGAAACCAGAGAACCTGGAGGAAACCCATGCAGACACGGGGAGAAAATAGAAACTCCACCCAGATTGGGATTCGAAATGGGAACCCCTAGCGCTGAGAGGAGAACATGCTAACCACTAAGCCACCGTGCTGCCAGTTACAATCTATTTAACTGACTGGTGGCAAAAAAGTGGTCAGAGCTATTGTGTGTAGGGGAAACTTAATATAATTTTCTTTCAATCACTAGTATTGTGTGAGTATGCATAAGATATGATGATTAATCATTTTTTAGATTAATCGTGAATAAAAAAAACATGCAAATAACTAATTATAAGAGCGCCCAACATTGTCATATAGAGGAAATTTAGACAAAGTAACACTAGCTGGAGGAGGCTGGATGATATCATGATAGATTTGGGTCATACAGTCCTGTCCTGTTATGTTGTACTAATAAAGTCGGGCTTTATTGAACTCTCTTTACCACAATCTAGAACTAAAGCTGAGTCATGGAAATCCCAGTGTTGCATCTCTGCTAGAAATTTCCGTTAGTTCCCTTTCATTTGTCAGGCTTTAAGCAGCCATTAACCTTCTTGAGACATGAGGTCAATGAAAATGTTTCTCATCCCACAGTTCCTGACAGAGGACCTCAACTACCATGACCCCAAAGCCAAGCATAACCGCTTTCATGGGGATGACCAGTTCATCAGTGTGGAGGACCTGTGGAACACATGGAAGAGCTCAATAGGTACATCACTTTTATACATTTATTCAAGGTTTGAGGAAAGAAATGTTATTGTCTCAATGCACACGAAAAGACGGAAATCTTGAGACATACCTAATCATTGTATTCATTCATTCATTCATTCAGCCGTAGTGTACACATCAGTTTCACATGTAGGAACCGACTAACACACACACACACACACAACATTTGCCCTCAACCCCATTAAAAACCTTTAGGATGAACTGGGATTGAGGTTATAAACCAGGCCCTCTCATGCAATGTCCATGTGTGACATCACACATTATCTTGGTCCAATGGGCAGAAGTTCTCTCAGATTATCTCTACATCCTTATCGTATTGTCATATTGACACCTCCCGAAATCTTGGAGAGCCTTCCCATGAGGCTGGACTAACATAGAATGTGATGTCATTTAGGTTCAGGTAGTCATCCCGATAATTACTGTAAATCAAATATGATTAAATATAGAACTTATCAATATTTACTTACTCTTGTATGAAAACAGTATCAGACCAGAGGTAACGGGAATAGTTTGCTCAGGAAGAGGTGTAGTTATATCATGGTTTTTATAAAAAAAAAAACAAGTAAGCTATTAAAATAAATGAAAGTGTTAGTTTATTAAAGACTGTAGACATTCAAAGCTCATTGTGATAACACTCTTCCAAGGTAGTATTTGTCCTACAGTGTGTGGAACTGATATGAAGTCTCATTTCGCACGTCTAACCATGTGGGTAATCATTTACCTGACCTTTACTATGGTGCAGTTTCTTTTGCATTTCAAATTTTTAATTTAATTTAATTTAATTTAACTTGATATATGTTTTGATTTTAGTACACTTGAGTATACTTTTAACTGAATTGCACGTTATAATAAGAGTGTACACACATTATTGCGTTACATAACTTGCAGCCATGATAAAATTTCTTGCATTTTTTGATTAAAGAAATATTCTATTAATTTCACGTCAGTTATTTTTTCATAGCATTTTTTTTTTATTTCAAGTTTGTAAACGTTTGACAGAATTCAGCTCACTACAGAAATAAACCCAACCACAAGTGCTGGGGGAGCTACAGTATGTGACCAAGTTTGTCACAACCAAGATAATAAATCAACTGATACAAAACTTTCCCAAACGTTCTTCTTTCGGCTTTTCCCATTAGACGCCACAGTGGAGCATTTGTTCTTTATTTCACCTCGTCCATCAGCTAAACCTCTGTTCTCCCTTATTACATCCATAAACCTCCTCTTTGGTCTTCCTTTGCACCTCCTGCTTGGTGGCATCTTTTTGTCAGTATAGACCTCATCCCTCGTCTGCACAAACCACCACAATCTCCAGAAAACGTTCTACCTGTATAATTTTTCTAATAATCTGTTTCTGAATCTTGTCCCTCCAGCATTTTTATCTCTGCTACTCTCTTATGGCCAGAGTCACTGTCTCTGATCTGTACAGCACTGCAGGCCTTACTTCAGTCCTCTGTCTGTCACAGATCCCTCCTGCAGCTCTACGCCATACACTCCACCATGCTGGCACACACTACTTCACCTTTTTACCACATTCTCTGTTATATCATACAATTAAACAGATCGATTTTACCTACTGTACTTACACACAGAGAAATGTATCCTCCACATTTAATGCATCCGTGAAGTGAAACATACACACACACATACACTGAGTGAAGTGAGCACATGTGCCTTGTACACGGCACCCGGGGAGCAATTGGGTTAGGTGCCTTGCTCAAGGAGACAGTTCTAGTACTTGGTGGGACCAGGAATCGGATCACGGACCTTTAGGTTGAAAGGCTGGTTCCTTAACCACAGGCCTATGACGATGTATAAAAACTGTAGATAAACTTTTGTTTAACTCCTGCAACTTAACCTTTCTGCCATCCCCTCTCTTTTTTATATATATATATATATATATATATATATATATATATATATATATATATATATATATATATATACTACTGTTTTTATTCATTCGTTATCTTCTGCTTTATCCTATATTAGGGTCGTGGGGGGTTCCCCATGCCCATCCAGGGGAGAATGTTTCGGGCGCTGGGCAGATACACCCAGGACAGGGTGCCAATCTATCACTGGACACACACTCACTCACACATACACACTCTATATTGGGCAATTTGGAGAACTCAATTGACTTGACCCATGTTTTTGGACTGTGGGAGGAAACCGGAGAACCCGGAGGAAACCCACACGGACACGGGGAGAACATGGAAACTCCACCCAGATGGGGATTCGAACCGGGAATCCCTAGCGCTGAGAGGCGAACGTGCTAACCACTAAGCCACCGTGCCGCCATATATATATATATATATATACAGTTGTGATCAAATTTATTCAACCCCCACTGAAATAAAGTGTTTTGGCCAGTTTGACATTGATTTGGATCATTTCAGTCATCTTATTTACAATTATATCAAAGAGGCACTTATAAATTAGACAAATATAACATAATATTTATGATGGAATAACCACAAATGTCTTTACTGTGCTCACATCATTATCAGTTTTATTCAACCCCCTAGTGACATTATTTTTTAGTACTTAGTACAACATCCTTTTCCAGTTATGACAGCTTTCAAGCGTGAAGCATAGCTTGACACAAGTGTCTTGCAGCGACCTATGGGTATCTTAGCCCATTCTTCATGGGCAAAAGCCTCCAGTTCAGTCACATTCTTAGGCTTGCGCACTGCAACTGCCTTCTTTAGGTCCCACCAGAGGTTCTCAATTGGATTTAAGTCTGGTTGCGATGGCCACTCTAGAATGTTCCAGCCTTTCATGTTCAACCATGCTCTAGTGGACTTGGATGTGTGCTTCGGATCATTGTCCTGTTGGAAGGTCCAACGTCTCCCAAGCCGCAGGTTTGTGACTGACTCCATCACATTTTCCTCCAAGATCTCCTGGTACTGAAGGGAATTCATGGTACCCTGCACACGTTGAAGCTTTCCTGTACCATTAGAAGCAAAACAGCCCCAAAGCATAATTGACCCCCCGCCATGCTTCACAGTAGGCAAGGTGTTCTTTTGTTCATAAGCCTGGTTCTTCCTCCTCCAAACATAGCGCTGGTCCATTGTCCCAAACAGTTCTAATTTAGTTTCATCTGACCACAGTACACTGTCCCAAAACCTTTGTGGCTTGTCCACATGACTTTTGGCATACTGCAGTCGACTTTTCTTGTTCTTTGGAGTCAGCAAGGGGGTGCGCCTGGGAGTTCTGGCATGGAGGTCTTCGTTATGCAGTGCGCGCCTTATTGTCTGAGCTGAAACTTCAGTGCCCACATCTGACAGGTCTTTTTTCAGTTCCTTAGCAGTCACGCGGGGATTTTTCTCCACATTACGCTTCAGGTAGCGCACAGCAGTCGCGGTCAGGATCTTCTTTCTGCCACGACCAGGTAACGTTTCCACTGTGCCCTTTAACTTGAACTTGCGAATGATACTTCCGATAGTGTCTCTTGGAATATTTAACAACTTCGCAATCTTTTTATATCCATTGCCATTCTTGTGAAGAGCAATAACCTCTTCTCTTGTCTTCTGGGACCATTCTCTTGCCTTCACCATGCTTGTAAACACACCAGTAGATGTCTAGAAGGAGCTGAGTATCACAGTCCTTTTAAATCTGCCTAATTGGTGCTTATCATGCTTGATTGCTGCTCGTTGACATCCACAGGTGTTTTCAATACCTGATTGAAAACACTGGAATGAACCTCTGTTCTTATGAGTGGTAGTTGTAAAGGGGTTGAATAATTGTGTCAATGAAGAAATCACAAAAAGGCCATTTAATACTTTATGACAAAAACAATTGATGCTATCTTAGTTGCATTTAGTTCTTTAACAAGTCCTTGTAAGATTTCATTATGAACACAATTACAAATGTGCACTGAATTCCATAAAACCCTTCGCAGCATTGGGGGTTGAATAAATTTGATCACAACTGTATATATATATATATATATATATATATATATATATATATATATATATATATATATATATATATTTTTTTTTTTTTTTTTTTTTTTTTTTTAAGTATACTTAATACTTAATAATGCATTACTTCACATTTATTTACTTTTGTACAAGTAGCTCAGTCTATGTCTTAAGCATTTGGTGTCAATGTTTCAGTTTCATTATAATCATTTCTCCTTTTTGGGAAGTCGTCTATTCCTCTTATCTCATATCCTTACTGTTGTGCTGAAATGTCCCTCCTCAGCTCCACTTGATAAGCATGTGCTGCCACTTCATGTGAACGTGGCTTTTATTATCCTGCCAGGAAGCAAGTGGCTGTGCGTTCTGCAGGATAGTGTAGTGTAGGCATCTGAATTTCGGATTTCCCGGCATTGGACTTGAACAATGAAATGTTTATGATGAAATAATACAATAATTTATGTGACTTAATTATCCAAACAGGATGTAGTCTTGACAGGGGAACGTCACAGAGAACATTATGCCACCTTCTGAAAGGTTTTACAATGTTTGTGCTGCCTTTCACCATTAAGTATTAATGCTTTTTACACCTTGCAGAACTGCCTGACTTGTAAAGCCATTTCTGCAAACTACTTTGGCTGTACATTCAGCAATTTAATAGTTGCTTTTAAATCCTTACTATTCTGTAGTGCAAAATAATTGCCTGATAGTTCTGCAAAACAATGGGCTCCTTCAAACAGTAGACTAAGGATTTAAAGCTAAAGAAAATGGAGCTAATTGTGTCAACAAAGCAAGGCTTCGACAAAAGGTTAAAGAGAACATGTAACTTGCTTTCATTTTGTAAATTCATTGTAAAATTACAGATAATGAGGAGAGCTGTGGAAGCCATTTAAGGCAAATATTAATAAAGCAAAGCGAATGCTTAAAAGAGAAACCTCAAAGGATGTGCAGGAAGGTTTAGCTTCGAAGATTAGATTTAAAGATAAAGTGTGAAACAAACAAGACAGGTAGGAAAAAAAGGCCGTAGGCAGTTTGGAAGTGTCTGTTGTAGATTAGTAAGGTGAAATTGAACTCTGGCCACATTCAACAACTGTATTTCTTCATAACGGAAATGACAGTATGTGAAAGGATCTCACTGTTAGACTGTTGAACATGGGAGTGTGCGCATTCTCAGTGAAAATGTGCCGGTGCCAAAATTTAAACCGTTACCAGGTTAAGTTTTTCAGCTGTTGAAGATGGAAATCATTAAAAATTACGAAAACAGCATTAAGATTACTGAAATCGGGCATGTACGGAAAGGGGACATCCACAATAAAGTTCCATGGTGGCCAAAAAGGAATTGATAAAGAAGGTTAATAATAATAAATAATAATACATTTTATTTCAAGGTGCCTTTCTAACACCCAAGGACACCGTACAATAATAGAACAATAACAGTAGCAACAAAAACAATAGAAGTACAGGTAAAAACATACAAATAGAACAGTAAAAAGCAGATGAACTACATAAAATATAAGATATTACAGTTAATGTAGTGAAAGGCGTTAATATACTTACAAAACATATAGATTAAAAAGTCAAAAAGTTATAAATAATTTGGATCAATCAAATGCAGTTAGATGGCGAGAAATGTGAATGCCGTTCTGTTCAACTTGAGTGGACCCTGGATTTGAACCCACAACCTTCAGATTGATTTCAACATCCTAACCACTGAGCCACCACATGATTATTTTTTACAATTTTATTTAGTTTTCAATACTGATGTTGTACTTAATTGTAACTTTTTTAATCGCAATTAATTGCCAGATCTATTAATTGTCTCGGGCGGCACGTTGGCTTAGTGGTTAACATGTTCTCCTCTCAGCGCTAGGGATTCCCAGTTCGAATCCCAATCTGGGTGGAGTTTCCATGTTCTCCCCGTGTCCACGTGGGTTTCCACAGTCCCCCCACAGTCCAAAAACATGGATCAAGTCAATGAAATGCTCCAAATTGCCCCATATAGAGTGTGTTTGTGTGAGTGAGTGTGTGTCCAGTGATAGATTGGCGCCCTGTCCTGGGTGTATCTGCCCAGCGAACCTAATAAAGGATAAAGAGGAAGATAATGGATGGATGCATTAATCATCTCATCCCTCATGTGCAGCACATCGGCGTTAGTTCCTTTGCTGTCAGGGTGCATGTGGATATATATTTATTTTTTATTTTTTTCAATTTGTATAAGCACGCAAACAATCCCAAAGTAACTTGTGCTTTAGATAAAGATGGTGCTTTTTTGTAGAACCTGCTTTACATTTTGCTTGTTTTTATTCTTTTTGAATAAATGCCATATTTGATAAATCATTAATGATTCTGTTTGCGGCTCAGCTATTTGCTTTTGCATATTGATTTTACTTTGTATCATTTATGTTCATTTTGAATCTGGTTCTGCGCTCATTAAGCCTCGCATCATTTGTCCAGAGTGAAACAGAACATCAGTTTATCAGGTGTTGCTCTGAACATGAAGGTCGAGGTGATCCACTTAGGCTGATGTAGTGACACCAACGAGCTGTCACCACCTTCATCGTTCATGTGCTACATGTCTGCCTAGCTCTCTTTCGTCTCTCTCTGATACTTTCTATTCCATTTCTATTCCACGTGTCGCTCATTTTATTTTTTGGTTGTTGTGTTTTAGTGTTTAACTGGACGGTGAACGAGGTGGTGGAATGGCTGGAAAACTATGTGGAGCTGCCGCAGTATGTGGAGGCTTTCCGAAATATGAACTTCAGTGGAACTTCCATGCCACGGTAAGCCACTACTTTTTAACTTCTACATTTAGTCATTTAGCAGAAGCTTTTATCCAAAGTGACTTACAAATGAGAAAACATAACATGCTGTGTACGTCCCCTTTACTCTGTTCTGGTGGTCAGGACCCCAATAGAACCACCACAGAGCAGGGGTTATTTGGTGGGGGCATTAGTCCTGACCCAGAGTGTCACTGAGGTGGAGAAATGAAACTCCAGCAGCACTGCTGCACTAGAACCCCCTCACCACATCAGTGTCACTGCAGAACTGACAATAAACAATCCACCACCCAAATTAGACCTGTTCTGTGATGGTCCTAATCAATAGAGTGCTGAGAACCAATGATGGGTACTTCAGAGATACTAAATGCTCCTCTAATGGTATTGTTCATAAACTATGGTTTGGAAAATTAACTTGGTGACCAACCTTATAAACAACCTTCACTGTGAAACTATGAATTAGAACAGTGATTCTCAATTATTTTCTGTTAAGCCCCCCCTAGGAAGAAGAAAACTTTTTGCCCCCCCCCCCCCCCACATGACAAAATGGGATGAAAAAGTATTTTTACACGCCCTCTGTAGTATGATTTGTCTATAAATTTGTTATAAGTTCAGCTCTTTTATAACAATGTCTCCTTATTAACAATAATGAAAACAAAAAACAAAAAAAGAAATATAGATCAATTTAGAACAAAGAATAATTTTATTAACTTTGTTTTTTAGTTTGTAACAGAAACGAATGAAATCCTTATTTAAACGAGAAACATTTTTGAACTGACTGCCATTTGATACTGAAAATATAAATGAAATAATATCAATAAATAATAATAAATTAATCAGCAATATTAATTTAGGAGCTCAATTTATTAACACTTTAACTTACAAAACAAAAATTAATACAACAATTTGTGCTGTTTTTTTTTTTTAAAATCAAAATAAGGAAGTCAGAACTAATGTCTAGGGCTGTATTCAACTACAGATTTTCGTACTCAAATCTGATTCGTCAGATTTTCCCTATAGTCGACTGATCGTCGAATCAGTTAAATTTTCACCACAAGATGGTGCTATAAGCATAGTTTTTTAAAAAGATTTTTTTTTTAATATTTTACTTGTTTTTCTAACAAAAGAAAACCTTTTTTTTTTTTTTTTTTTTTTTTTTTTTTTTTTTTTCCTTTTTCCTTTTTTTTTTTTTAGAAATTATGATGATTTTATTTGACACATGGCTATATATATAACGAAAACAAAGACATTTCATGTAAAAACTAATGCTTAGCAGCAGCCATGGGCGCCCCCATGTGGTCAAAATGGTTCATTCGACTATGAGGTTCATAGTCGACTACGGTTCTCCGAATCGAATCAGCGAATATTGCAGCTCACCCCTACTAATGTCTACGTTCTGCAGTGCACAGCTTTTCTGCAGTAGCTTTCATAAAGCGTTATAATTGCTTGCTGTACGCGTCACGTTTACGATTAAAAACTCAAGTGACTTATCAGTGTGATCAGGGTGTAATGTCTTTAAGAGACGCCTTCATTTATTTCACGCTGTCTGCTGCCACCATTTAAAGACACAGAAGACACGCCGGTCTTTCTTCGTCTCCCACCTTAGTTACCATGAAACCAGGCACTACATACACTTCCACATTTAACTTTCGGTTGACTTTTGTTGCTCTCATTATCTTCGTCTCTCTCCGTCATCTCTGTTAAATATTTCTCCATGTTGTCTCTTGAGGGGTTGTTCAGTTCACTTAATATCACTTACTCTGTGATATCTTGTTATGCGCCCCCCCAGGCCCCCAGGGGGGCGTGCCCCACTATTTGAGAAGCACTGAATTAGAAGCATTGTAAACTGACCTATAGAGTATACGATGTTCGGACATGACCGAATGTGGATGTTCATTCATACTGGGATGTACACACTATAACTATACAGCAAAAAATCCTGCATGTAGCAGTAATGGTATTACGACAGCTTCCAGCAAGTTGGGGGCTGTTCCTCATTTGACTTCATAGTCCAGCAGCAGCAGTGAAAGTAAAAGCAACGGCTGTGCTCATTTATTTTTTTTTCCTCTCTTTTTTCCCAGGCTAGCTGTCAAGAACACCACACTTACAATGACTGTACTGAAGATTTTGGACCGCAGTCACACCCAGAAACTTCAACTCAAAGCGTTGGATACTGTTCTGTTCGGCCCCCCGACGAGTAAGAGCATGTCGTTTTATATAGCGTGGAAGGTGAAGTACAGAAATGTGGCATGACATCAGAATCAGAAAACTTTATTAATCCCCGGGGGAAATTGCAGACATCATGAGATTCTGATGATGTCAGAGAACCAGATAAAAGTAGGGTTTTTCAAACATTAATAAATCTGATCTTTGTTATAAAGACACAATTCTCTACTAGGGTCGTAGGGGCGGGGGGTGTTCCCCATACCCATCTGGGGACAATGTTTTGGACAGATACTCCCAGTACAGGGTGCCAATCTATCACTGGGCACACACTCACTCACACAGACCCACTCTATATGGGGCAATTTGGAGCATTTAATTGACCTCGATCCATGTTTTTGGACTGTGGGAGGAACCCGGAGAACCTGGAGGAAACCCACATGGACACGGGGAGAACATGGAAACTCCACCCAGATTGGGATTCGAACCGGGAATCCCTAGTGTTGAGAGGAGAACATGCTAAACACTAAGCCACTGTGCCGCCCTGTGTGATTATTGTCTAAGAAATCACGATTTTACGATTACTATTCTTATGCAATAGCTAACTTTCCACAGGAATCACATGGATTTGTATGTTTGTCTATTATTAGGTACATTTTTAGCAGGAATTTTAAATTACATGGGTTCTCCCATGCCCATCCGGGGGAGAACGTTTCGTTTGGGGAGAACATGCAAACTTACCTGGGAATCATTTCTGGACTTCTTTCGGTGATGGCCGACATGCCATCGTAGGTAACAAACCAGTACTATAAATAAAGACAACATCCTCCATTTCATGCCCATCCAGGGGAGAACGTTTCGGGCGCTGGGCAGATACACCCAGGACAGGGGGGCAATCTATCACTAGACATTCACACAAACACACTCTATATGGGGCAATTTGGAGAACTCAATTGACTTGATCCATGTTTTTGGACTGTGGGAGGAAACCCACGCGGACACGGGGAGAACATAGAAACTCCATCCAGATTGGGATTCGAACCGGGAATCCCCAGAGCTGAGAGGAGAACATGCCAACCACTAAGCCACCGTGCCACCTAAAGACAACATACTGCAGGGATAATTTTTAGTTTGGACTTTAAGCAAATTGACAAGTTCATCTCCAGTTTTTGATCAGATTAGTCTCTGATTCCCATCAGTTGAGTTTTACGGGGTTGGAGCCTAAATTCGGACATATTTGCATAAACATATCGTCTCATTTGTATGCAAAAAAATCCATGAACCTGTCTTTCAGCTTCCTTTCCATAGATCTCGCTCTGTGTCTCTGTGTGTGTATGTGTGTGTATATGTGTGTGTGTGTGTGTGTGTGTACTGGCTCATTTACGTCTTTAGGAAACATTAATTTTGATTGGCATTACGGATGTCTTCGGAGTAAAGCATTTGAAACTTTCACCGCCTTCAGCTTTCTCCCACCTTCTGCTGAATCCGAGCTGGCCTTGGAAGAGCTTGTGTGTTTTCTCACCACCAATCTGCTCTTTCTGGCTTTTCAGCATGCCAGTTTGCGCTACTGTAGAGTGACGGGCGTGCCGGAGAGAGATGATACAAGAGTAATTGCTCAGTATGCTAAGCACAGCTCTCTGGCGCACTGAAGCAGATGAGCTGTACACACGTTTTCTTACACCTGCTGAACACCAAGGCTACAATTTTCTCATCTTATGCCTTTTCGTAGCTTTCAGGTCTTTGCATTCCATGATTATTTTTCCTTGATATAAATACGTATATATAAATATACATATATTATGTAGTACCATACATATAGCAATTAGTCAAAGACCCACCTCCTATTCGCTCCACTTATTGTCCATGTTCTCTGTTCCACTGTAAAGATGGACTTTGTAGTTCTCCATTTCCAGACTGTAGTCCATCTGTTTGTGTTCTACAGTACATACTGTGTACGTCCCCTTTACTCTGTAGAACCCCAATAGAACCACCACAGAGCAGGGGTTATGTGGTGGGGGCATTAGTCCTATCCCAGCAGTGTCACTGAGGTGTTTAAATGAAACTCCAGCAGCACTGCTGCACTAGAACCCCCTCACCACATCAGTGTCACTGCAGAACCAACAATAAACAATCCACTACCCAAATTAGACCTGTTCTGTGATGGTGCTGACAAAGAAAACAGATGGACTACAGTCTGTAATTGTGAAACTACAAAGTCCATCTATATGGTAAGTGGAGGAAATGGACAATGGAGGCAAAGGGAACGTGTCCAAACTACTGTACATCCACTTAAATCTGGCTATGGAGAATTTTTTATATATATATATATATATATAAAATAAAAAAATGAACAACTACCTTTTTCCAACCCTTTATTTTAAAACTATTATGCTTTTGCTGAAATGAACACAGACACAATGATATTTCTGTTCATATTTTTTTTTTTTTTTTTTTTTTTTTTTTTTTTTGTATGTGGAAATAATCCTGTCTTAAACATCTTTTAAGCGACCATCGCAGACTCGTTTGAAGAGAATATAAGTGAGTAAATTAGGATAAATTGCCGTGGGGCTGCAAGTGGCATGTCCTATTATATGTTTGTCAGGAATAAAGGCTCCTCTGTGATCAACCTTAAAAGGTGAGGCAGTCTGAAAGTGACAGTGGAAATACTCAGGCCTGTTGGAGCTGATTTTAAAAGCGTGGCTGTGTTTATCTGCGTCTGTGTGTGTCTGTGTTCAATACACAACAATATAACCAGAACAAATCTTCTTTTCAATCTTGACTCCAGATGTTACTAAAGATAAACCTATAAGATGGTAAGCACCACCATGCTTTGAGGTTGACTGTAGGTATCCATTAAGTGGCACCTAACCAACATTTTTAGTTTACCCTTTCAGTTCAGAGTGATAATTACATTTTTTTAAAATTATTATTCTAATCTTTATATTTTTCTCCAAATCTAGTGAACAGCCATAACCATTTGAAGGACTTCATGCTGGTGGTGTCCATAGTCATTGGGATGGGAGGCTGCTGGTTTGCCTACATCCAGAATCGCTACTCCAAAGATCACATGAAGAAGATGATGAAGGACCTGGAGGGCCTGCAGCGAGCTGAACAAAGCCTTCATGACCTGCAACAGAAGTGAGAACCTTTTACTGTCATTTACTTATTATTTGTTAATAAATAAAAGGAAACATTATTGAAATCCAGGCTTTTTAGCACCTCTGTCTGCGGTGGACCTTGGGTTTAATTCCTGGTGGTGTGAACATGGGTCCGTTCTGTGTGGAGTCTGCATGGGTTTCTCTGGTCGCCTCCCACATCTTAAAACATGTTGCACGGCGCGGGTCGATGCACTAGTAGTTCCGGGTTAATAGGTAAATCATATCAGTAGGGCTGTATTCAAGTACAGATTTTCGTAGTCGAATCTGATTCGTCAGATTTTCCCTATAGTCGACTGATAGTCGAATCAGTTAAAATTTCACCACAAGATGGCGCTATAAGCATAGTTTTTAAAAAAAGATTTTTTTAAAAGTTTTTCTAACAAAAGAAAACCTTTTTTTTGTTTTTCTTTTTTCTTTTTTTTTCTAGAAATTAGGATGATTTTATTTGACAAAAGGCTATATATATAACGAAAACAAAGACATTTCATGTAAAAACTAATGCTTAGCAGCAGCCATGGGCGCCCCCATGTGGTCAAAATGGTACATTCGACTATGAGGTTCATAGTCGACTACGGTTCTCCGAATCGAATCTTCGAATCAGCGAATATTGCAGCTCACCCCTACATATCAGGAAGAGCAGCCGGTGTAAAACTATGCAATGTTAAAAATGCAGATCCTCTCTAATGTGATGAAAGATCCTCAATAAAGACGTGAGAACGTCCACAAAAGGGAATAAGGGGGAACGGATTTGATCATCTCAGTTCCTTCCTTTGACAGGCATGATATTAGGATCAGCATTGTGTTGTAACAAATGAACCGCTGATGAAGAATTCAGACCTCCTTCTTAGAAATGTGTCCCTAGTATTTATAAAATCTCGTTTGGCAGTCTGTGAAACGTCTAAACAAGTCTTTGCATAGAACATATAATGTATACTCTGCTCCTGACTGTCTAAACTGTTTAATATGCACTGGGCCGGCAAAAGTGTGTTCTAGTAATACTGATATTAAGTTATGTCCTCACATTTGTATCCTTCCTCCTGTGAATTTGCATAAGGAACCATGTAATCATCACCACACTAATAAATTATACTCCAAATTAGACTTAATGTTTACTCCAATGTAATGTAATAAATCATTCATGATTTAAAATAGTATGTAATTAATGTATTGGAGAAAATAAGAAAAGAAATCTGTTAAATAATAATAGCATATTTAACATTTGAGAAATCACTGTATATAAAAAAAGTTCCTTTCACCAAAAATATATTTCAAAATTTGATGTTTCGTTACTTTGATGTCATGCGGAACAATAAACTGCTTTAAAAAGAAACCTTAAAACACACGTTTTAAAGTTCAAGTTCATTTCTATAGCACGTTTTACATTTGTGCATTGTCTCAAAGCAGCTTAAAAAAAGCCTGAACCTCAAGCTAAAGTGACAGAAATTTCTTTGTTGTTTATTATTTGTTGGTTTTAAGGAAGCAGCCTTGTGAGGACCGTTGCTCAAAGGGAGACACGGGGATTAGGGTCCTCCTTGCGTATCCGGGCAGCACTAACAGTGAAGGACAATGAAATTGTACTGATTTATATATGTTCAGCTGTCCGTCTAAAACCAAGTGATTCTTTGTGAACATGCTGACTTGGCCAATCCATGGATTAAGCTATTTTTAGGGAGGTGGTTAGAAAATTGTAAAGCTGCTTTAAAACAATGTACTGCGTGCTGTATAAATAAACTCAACTTGAACTTGAAACTGAACGTCGGACACTGTGTGCTGGCAAAGGCGACTCGCAGCAGTTGTAGTGTGGAGTGTTTATGAGCTGATGACACGCTGACGTTTGAGCATCACATGGATGCGATGTGTAAGAAAGCAGATCAGCACGTGCACCGTCTTTGCAATCCTTTTTATTTTTTTTTAATCAAATATATATTTATTTTTTTCACAATTGCACGTTAAATCATCTAAATATATTTTATTTATTAATTATATTACAGACTTCATAAATCTTGTAGTTTACTAGTTATATATGTATATTGTTTAATTACCCTGTGCTTTTGTTCTTATTTAACTCTTTATGTTTAACCCGTGTGATAAAAGCCATTACAACGACCGACTTCAGTTTGTCAGGTTGGTTTAATCCCTGAGTGCTTCCTTGCTATGGACGGATGTCTGGGCTGCTGCTGCGTGACGGAGGTTCGGGACAGTCGATCCCTTGGCAAACCTTCCCACAGAAATCATTCAGCCCAGTCCTTTTGTTGGGAACCAGAGCTGGGTTCCACATGAGTGTCAGCTATCCGATAGTACGACCACCAATGTTTTCTTGTCTTCACAAAGGCTTGGCATGATTCTCATTATAATCTGGCAATTCAGTAATTTACTAAAATCATCTTTAGTGAATCCTTAGCTTTAAAGTGAACATATGGAAGTGTTTCAAACAGCTGGTTTATGAGTGATTTCTGTCAAACTTGACATTTAAAGCCAGTCTTTTTCTTTTTATAAACTCTTTCAGAGATTCAGTTAGCACCAGTGACCAGTAAACCACTCGATGCACATGCCTTTATAGCATTACAAATTGTTACCTGTGTGAAATGTAACTGGAAAAACTATGCACCCTTAATATCTAATTTATGAACACGGAGAGTTTCCATAATTGTGATTTTCTATTTTTTTAAAGACTTTGATACATACTTGGATACCACCGTAAATAATAAAGACAGAAATTTGCGTTGAATGGTAGGAAAATTTTAAGAGACAATGCAAATAAAAGCAGCATTAGATCACTTGATATAAACATGTTCTTAAATGGAATCATGGCAACCGTTTATTTTGTGATGGGCATAAAAATAGTTTAACCTTGCGTCTAATTCTCTAAACCATTCCACACTGCAGCTCTGTCAGTCAAATGTCATCAAACTATTTTTTTCAATTTACTAAATTACATTTCTATGAAGCAGCCAGGACTTGTGTTCTAGGTTTATTGCTTTACTGGAGTGTTATATGGTGCCTTTGCCTTAAAGTTTTTCATACATTTCACTGTAAATAGATGAAAATAAACAGTGATTTCTCTAATAAGGACCATGTTGTGATTGCAAATTATTTAAAATTAGACATGAGACGATTACAGATTTTGATAGCATGACTTGTCTAAGAAATATCACGATTAAACGATTATTATGCAAAAATTAACGTTAACAAAAAAGTGCCAGTAATCAGGAACATTGTAGGCTTTCTTATCTTTGTTATTTACTTAATGTAGACAAATTAATAACATAATCACACTTTTGTTGACATAAAAAGACAATGCAGCATTTTTACTGAATATTAGCACAAATTATTACCTTATTTTGTAAAAATCAAAGTAAAAAAAAAAAAAAAAAAATTGTCCCCTAAAGTACATATTTAAAATGTACTTTAGGGGACACTTTTGGAAAGAAAAGTTTTTTATTTCTTTATTTTTTATTAATTTTTTTCTTTAAGGACAAATTAAGCAGATTAAGTGTGCTGCAAGTGTAATTTTATTTTTGTTCCGTGCAAAATGTGGTTTAAAGTTCCGGCTACCGGCATAATACCTATTTTTCTTATGAATATTATCATGACGATGTTGAGGCGCTCTCACGAATAATTAATCCAACGTTTTAAATCGCTGTCAATTACAAAAAGCCTTTGTAAACTTAAAACTGTACTAGAGGTAAACACTTTAGGATTTCAATGTTACTGTCGGCTGTTGGATGACCACTGGCGTTGTTTTTCCACAGGATGAAAACAGTTCCAAAAGAAAGATGTATTTAAAATAAATAAAGTAAAAACAACATACGAATTGTCATTGTCCCAGCTCTTTTCCCCCTTGGTCAGTTACAGACTATCCGTACATACCGGTGTTATAAAGACAGGCGTATTTAAGTCCAGGTACCCAGAGGAAGGCCTTCCCCCTCAAAGAGATTAGTGTTAAATTTAAAATTATATTATTATAGTATTATAATAGTATTATTATAATAAGTGAAATATCGCTATTTATTTCTTTGTATATTGTATGAAAAAAGCTGTTTAATTTTATATACAGGCTCCGAATTGCTCAGGAGGAGCATCGCACTGTTGAGGTCGAGAAGGTGAATCTGGAACAGAAACTCCGGGATGAAATCAACTCTGCCAAGCAGGAAGCACACAGGCTGCGGGAACTTCGTGAGGGGACGGAGAACGAACTTAGTCGGCAGAAATATGCAGAGGAAGAGCTGGAGCAGGTAAGATTAAGCTCACGTTGAGGTCATATCCTCTAATGTGTTGAGGAAACATATACATACTGTTATAACGCTGAGGCTGCTGACAGCCATGGACCGAGGCATGGTTTCAGGTTGGTCGTGTGTATTTGGTATGTTCTCAGGAAAGCAATGAATGTGTTAATTTCATCAAATTTGGCACGTTTTGATTTCATTTTGGTGCTCACGGTTGCTGTGACCTCACATTCATAATCTTTCTTTTCATTGCTTTGAGAGATTTTCTTTGAATTCGGATTTAAGTATTTTTTTTTTTATTACTTAAATTCAAGGAGGACCTCATTTGAATTTGGTGGTCAGAGAAAAATCTGACCAGATTTTTGTGACCTGACTGCTAACATAGCATCTCTTTTTTTGTGTAATTGATTGCACTGCCAATGAAAAGGAAATCAATTCATTCATTATCTTCCGCTTTTATCCTATATTAGGATCGAGGGGGGGGGTTCCCCATGCCCATCCAGGGGAGAACATTTCGGGCCCCGGACAGATACACCCAAGACAGGGCGCCAATCCATCGCTGGGCACACACTCCCTCACACAGACACACTCTATATGGGGCAATTTGGAGAATTCAATTGACCTTGATCCATGTTTTTGGACTGTGGGAGGAAACTTGAGAACCCGGAGGAAACCCACGGGGAGAACATGGAAACTCCACCCAGATTAAGATTTGAACCGGGAATCCATAGTGCTGAGAGGCGAACGTTCTAACCACTAAGCCACCGTGCCGCCCGAAATGGAAATCCATTACTCAAATTGCACTTGCCCATTAAAGGGAATGGCACATGATGCGCTGGTTGGTTTATTTCATGTAACATCAAAAACACACCCATATATCACATAGCAAATACATATAGAGAGATATATAGATGTGTCTTATAGTGGAAGTATACCATTCATTTATTATCTCCCGCTTTATCCTTTATTAGGGTCGCGGTGGGGTTCTCCATGCCCATCCAGGGGAGAACGTCTCAGGCGCTGGGCAGATAGACCCAGGACAGGGCGCCAATCCATCACTGGACACACACTCACTCACACAGACACACTCTATATGGGGCAATTTGGAGAACTCAATTGACTTGATCCATGTTTTTGGACTGTGGGAGGAAACCGGAGAACCCGGAGGAAACCCACGCAGACACGGGGAGAACATGGAAACTCCACCCAGATGGGGATTCGAACAGGGAATCCCTAGCGCTGAGAGGAGAACATGCCAACCACTAAGCCACCGTGCCGTTGGAAGTGTACCGATGATAAAAAATTACAGACCTCTCTCATCTTTCTAAGTATTAGAACTTACCCAATCAGTAAATGACTAAATACTTTTGGCACCACTGTAGATATAGATAGATTGATTGCAGAATATTTGTAGCGGTATCCTGAGGCCAGAGGTTGTTCTATGTATCCTAAGTTTAGAAATTCCCTGAACACAGTGTACTTGTTGAGAAATTTGTCATCATTATTGCACAAGGCACTGTTTTAATAAAGTGCAGCTTAAATATTCTGTTAAGTGTGTTGTGCTGCATGTTACATGATCATGATCAGAACATTATTATCATTACATGATCAGAAGGCTTAGTGTCTGTGCAGTGTTTTTTATTTGGCACTGTGGCAGGGTGTCCTCCAGAATGTTACTGTGTTGGGCTACTAATCTAAAGATGAGGGTCCAAATCTCAGGTCCACTGAAGTTACCAATGTGGTCCCTTGAGCACAGCCCTTCCCCTTTACTGCTCCGGGGCTGCTGTATGTTCTATGTAACCCTGTGTTCTAACCCCATTAATCAAGTTGGGATACTTTTAAAGTCGCTTTGAATTCAAACGTCTGCTAAATGATCTCAAAAACCATAAAAATAATCAAACCAAAATCTACATCCTGGCTACTAAATAGTTTTGGTCTAACAGAGGGGGTTTGTTTGTGGTAATAAAATTAAGGACTTAAGGATTTAAAGTACAAGTTATTTATTTTTATATCGCTTTTTACAACAGTACATTCTCACAAAGCAGCTTTACAGAATGAAAAGCCTTTAAACCCCCAAAGAGCAAGCCGAAGCAACAGTGGCAAGAAAAAAACTCCCTTTAATGTTGTTATTTAAGGAAGAAACCTTGTGAGGACCGAGCCTCAGTGAGGGACTCGTCCTCCTTGAGCGGCCAGGCAGCAACAACAATGTAGGACAGACATGTACAGATATTAAACAACTGGAAAACTATATGTGAGTCCATTAGGGGGCGTCCTGCAAAATATAATGTATAATGCAAACATTACTATTGCATGCATTTTAAGCTTTTAATTAATTGCTTATACTTTGTGAATTATCTCGAGGCGTAACTGTTGAATAAACCTGTAGATCAGTAGCCATTACCAATTGGACCTTGGCATCGGGCACTGCTCAGTTCACTGCAGATTATTAACAGTGAAATCTTTTGCTGCCCCCTGCAGGTGAGAATGGCCCTGAAGAAGGCCGAGAAGGAGCTGGAGTCACGCTGCGGCTGGGCTCCTCCAGAAGCGCTGCAGAAGTGGCTGCAGCTCACGCACGAGGTGGAGGTGCAGTATTACAACATCAAGAAGCAGAACGCTGAGAAACAACTGCTGGTGGCCAAAGAAGGGGTCGGTGTTGCTCTGCTTAAGTGCAATTAGATATTAATTATTATTCATTTAATTACTTTTTGTATTCATGTTGATTGTTCACTCAGAGTTCGTTCAACTTTTCTTTTTCAGGCTGAAAAAATAAAAAGAAGAGGAACACACTTTTCGGGACCTTCCATGTGGCGCACAGTTCTTCACTAGATGATGTCGATCACAAAATCCTGGCAGCCAAGTAAGAAATTATAACTTACTACACCACCGGTCTACGTTCTCATTTATTTAATTATACAGTACAAGTCAAACGTTTGTGTTAGCACGTTCTCCTCTCAGCGCTAGTGATTCCCGGTTCGAATCCCCATCTGGGTGGAGTTTCCTTGTTCTCCCCGTGTCCGCGTGGGCTTCCTCCGGGTTCTCCGGTTTCCTCCCACAGTCCAAAAACATGGATCAAGGTCAAGGCCCCATATAGTGTGTGTGTGTGTGAGTGAGTGTGTGCCCAGTGATGGATTGGCGCCCTGTCCTGGGTCTATCTGCCCAGCGCCCGAAACGTTCTCCCCTGGATGGGCATGGGGAACCCCCCCACCCCCCCACCCCCCGTGACCCTAATATAGGATAAAAGCGGAAGATAATGAATGAATGAAGTCAAACGTTTGGCCACGCCTCCTTTTAGCTCCACTTATTGTCCCTGTTCTCAGTTCCACATACCATTAAGATGGACTTTGTAGTTCTACAATTCCAGACTGTAGTCCATAAGTTTGTGTTCTACAGTACATACTGTGTACCTCCCCTTTACTCTGTTCTAATGGTCAGAACCCCAATAGAACCACCACAGAGCAGGGGTTATTTGGTGGGGGCATTAATCCTATCCCAGCAGTGTCACTGAGGTGGAGAAATGAATCTCCAGCAGCACTGCTGCACTAGAACCCCCTCACCACATCAGTTTCACTGCAGAACTGACAATAAACGATCCACCACCCAAATTAGACCTTTTCTGTGAAAATAGACAATTGAGCAAGAAGGGGGTGTGCCCAAATTTTTGATGGTACTGTAAATAATAGACCAGATAAATAAATTAAATAAATAAATTAAGTTATTAATTAATTAAAACAAAATAAATTAAGTTTTTGTGTTAGAATGTTCTCCTCTCAGCGCTAGGGATTCCTGGTTCGAATCCCAATCTGGGTGGAGTCTCCATGTTCTCCCCGTGTCCGTGTGGCTTTCCTCCGGGTTCTCCGGTTTCCTCACACAGTCCAAAAACATGGATCAAGGTCAATTGAGTTCTCCAAATTGCCCCCATATAGAGTGTGTCTGTGTGAGTGAGTGTGTGCCCAGTGATAGATTGGTGTCCTGTCCTGGGTGTATCTGCCCAGCGCCTGAAATGTTCTCCCCTGGATGCCCATGGGGAACCCCCCCCCCGAGACCCTAGTAAAGGATAAAGCAGAAGATAATGGATGTATGAATAAGTTTGTGTAATAAGTAATGTTTCTGTTTCTCAGACAAGCGCTGGGCGAGGTTACAGCTGCTCTGCGTGAGCGGCTCCATCGATGGCAGCAGATCGAGATGCTGACGGGATTCACTGTGGTGAACAACCCCGGTCTGCCCTCACTGGCCTCAGCCCTCAACCTGGACCCCAGTTTTATGGGTGGGCGCGCCACGCCCCAGCACGTCATCATGTCGGAGGATATGGATGACATGGACGAAGACATCATAGCACCCTCTACCCTTCAATGTAAGGACATGCCGGACACCAACGGGCATAAAGCTCGGCCCAGTAAGGGCGCTTGCAAACAAACCAAAGGCCTTTTGCTTAAAAACAAAAAACCTTCGTTCTAAAAAAAAAAAAAAAAGGATCTTCTACGCACATCTTGCTTTTGCGTTGGAAATGTTTTTCTGTTGCGTAAGTGACACGGGGAATGTTTAATATGAATGTTAATGAACACAGGTTGTGGTTGTGTGCTTACTGACAGAGTGCAGTGGGGTTTTTCTGAGGTTATAGTCCTCAGGTGCTCACCAGGGATCCCTAGTACACCTTCTGGTGATGCTGATCCAAATTTGGAGCCGTTAACAGTACACGACTAATTGCACCAAACCTTCGTACAGTTATATGTATGACTTAAATATGTTGCCCGGTCAGCATGTTGGCTCAGTGCACTGAAAGCATTGAACGGTTTTGTAAAACCAGAACTCTGTGAATGGCTTAATGTTGTTGAACAGATTGCTTTGGCATTGGGGAGGAGCTTCTGAAAATAAACACTAAAAATAATCATTAAAAAAAGGAATTCCTGGTCAGTATGCACCGTCCAACACTTAATATTTTCTATAGTGTTAACACTGCGAGCCTGTGGTAGCTCAGTTTTAGATCAATCAAAGTTGTAGGTTCAAATCCCATGTCCACTAAACTTACAAATGTGTGGGGGCTTCAAGGTGAACCCTGTGTTCTGACCCCAACCATCAATAGGGGATACTTGTCAGTCTTTTTGGATAAAAGACTTCTAAATTAAAAATTAAATTAAATTGGGTCATTTATTGGACGCTTTTATCCAAAGCGACTTACAAGGTGAGAACAGGGTTAATCACAACATCCCTGTAGCAATGAGGGTTAAGGGTCTTGCTCAAGGACCGACACTGGTAACTTCAGTGGACCTGGGATTTGAACCCCCAACCTTCAGATTGATAGCCCAACACCCTGACCACTGAGCTAACCCGCCCCTACAAACAAATGACCTAATGTTAATGTAACACTAAATAATATCCATCCATCCATTATCTTCCGCTTTATCCTCTATTAGGGTCGCGGGGTGGTTCCCCATGCCCATCCAGGGGAGAACGTTTCGTGCGCTGGGCAGATACACCCAGGACAGGACGCCAATCTATCACTGGACACACACTCACTCACTCACACACACACACACACACACTCTATATGGGGCAATGTGGAGAATTCAAGTGACATTGATCCATGTTTTTGGACTGTGGGAGGAAACCGGAGAACCCGGAGGAAACCCACGCGGACACGGGGAGAACATGGAAACTCCAGGAATCCCTAGAGCTGAGAGGAGAACATGCTAACCACTAAGCCACCGTGCCGCCTACTAAATAATATATTATTATTTATTACAATGGAATACTTTTATTCAGGAATCTTATAGTTAATGAAGGAATTCGTATTGCTTGCTTTAGAAAATGATCTTAAGTATTTTCACTCTGCTGGGGCTTTTATAATTTTATAATTGGTCATTTTGCAAAATATTCTGCACTAGTTTTGCATTAAGTTTGTGGCCTTGGTGTCATAATAAGCTAGACCTCATCAGCAAGACATTGTGTTTACTAAAGTCTCTATTTATTATACACTATGCAAAAATAGTTCAGACACCTACACATTACACACAGGAGATTTTAGGACATTCCATTCTAAGCTGCTTCGTCTCTGCTGCTATTACAGTTTCAGCTCATCTGGGAAATGTTTGACTAAATTGCGTAGAATCTTAGGAATTGTTGCTTATTTCTTTAAAAGGGCATTTGTGAGGGCAAGCACGGATGTGGCTGGCTTGCAGTGTCTGCTCAAATTTGTCCCAAGAGTGTTGAGGATGATGGGTTGGTGTTATCATTGTGATGAGGTCAGGTCTTCAAACCAAACTCACCCAACCATGCTGTTATAACCTTTGCTTTTTGTATCATGTTGGTATGGAAGAGGGCCTTCCCTAAACTATTGCCATACAGTTGTTTAAAATGCGTGGCTTTGTGCCTGATTTAATACAAATGAGACGATGGTACTTGATAAAACGCCTGAAATCAATGATAAGGATCCCTTTAATATTGGAGCGCGTCCTGTGGGTTTCATGTCTGTGGGTGCGGCCGTTATGAGCTTCATGCATAATTGGTTTATCCTAATTTACATTAGCCGATCATTAATACCTTTAAGGGCGGCACGGTGGCTTAGTGATTAGCATGTTCTCCTCTCAGCACTGGGGATTCCTGGTTCGAATCCCCGTCTGGGATGGAGTTTGCATGTTCTCCCCTGTGTCCGTGTGGGTATCCTCCGGGTTCCACGGTTTCCTCCCACAGTCCAAAAACATGGATCAAGGTCACTTGAATTCTCCAAATTGCCCCATATAGAGTGTGCGAGTCTGTTTCCAGTGATAGATTGGCGCCCTGTCCTGTGTATCTGCCCAGCGCCAGAAAAGTTCTCCCCTGGATGGGCATAGGGAACCCGCCCCCCCCCCCACCCTAATTTCGGATAAAGTGGAAGATAATGGATGGATGGATAATACCTTTAAATTTGCAACCCCGAACATGTCACTGCTTCCTACTACAGATGTAGAAGTCTTCAGACTTCATAACAGCCTTTCTATATTATAAACTTTCCTTTATACACCACGAATTGCATAAAGCCAGTGTTGAACATGCGTTTAAAGGCCCTGGTGTTCATATAGCAATAGAACTTTAGTTAAGAACACCGTAATTGATATGGAGCAGGATTTGAAGGCCTAATTTTTAATCATCACAAGCAGTTTTATTTTTTGTATTATTTGCTGAGAGATGCCCCAACCTTTTTGGATGATCAGAGTAAGTGTTAAGATTTTTCGAAATCGCACCTTGCATGAACTTTCGCCTCAGCTGTTACACTTCCTCTTTAAATTAAAGCCACCTCTGACCAAATCCACTTGTGTAGGTGACGCACAACCTGGTGAAATGGCACCTGCATGTTTACTAACACTCAGCTTCTATTAACACCTGACTCTGATATTTCACTTCGCAGGATGTGTGTGTGTCTAATGTAATATATATTTTTAATTGCCACTTGTGGGTATATGTGTATGTATGTATATAACATAAAACTGTACATTTAATAATGTCTTATACTGTTAAATGTGCTCAAAGTGAATGAGTTTCCCACTTGAGGGTCCCGTCTTAGAACACTGTTAAAGCTTCTTTGAGACAATGTTCTATTGTAAAAGGTAAAGGATGCTTTATAGACAAATAAACTTAAGTTAAATTTAATTAGTAATACACAGGTGGTGTATATCTGGGTTCTAGTCATATCAAGAGTGTTGTAGTTACCAACCTTTAGAATAACACAAAAATATACGGAATATATGTTGCCAACATGTTGGCAGCAGCTATACCTTTACACCCGTGCCTACTATAAACTGCGCTGTACCTCCCTTCATTCCAAAGGTTCAGGATGCATTGTTGTGTAACGTTGAATTCTCTGTGTCCACAGCCCCCAGTATGATGTCACTGCGACAAAGGCTCATTGACCCCCAGCTGGCCATGGGCTCCCAGAGGTTTGTAGAGAGCTGCCATGTGCCTGGAGGGCACCAGGGGGAGGGTGCCTCCTACCCATCCTGGCCCAGGTCAAATCTGCGCCAGTCCCATGGGCAGGTTGATACCCTGGGCCTGGCCCCTCTGTCCACTCATGTCTCGCACTCCTCCATCATCTCCGCCTCCTCTTCTCCTTATAGTTGCGCCACAGCAGCTCCTCATTCCTCTTTTTATCACTTTCAACCAATGGACCCCATTCCCGACACTCCCCCTCGCCGCAGTCGCAGCTATGGGTACCCATCTGTTTGCCGCCTGCTCAGTTTGCCTGGTTTGTGAATGAGAACACAGCTGGCTTTCAACTTTAGTACTCATTTACTGCTCTCCGACTTTGTCTCATGCTGCTGTCTTGCCATTTTCGCGGATTCTGCCGTACCTTTACATGCTGTCTTCACACTTAATCAGCCCGGATGCATGGACATGCATGATGGCTTGCTGGACTAACCATAAAAGCTTAAGTCAGAGTAATCAACCAAATCTGTGGAACGTTAACACTAGTCTATCCTTTAAACCTCTTAATAATAAGACGTGCTTTAAGGTTGGTACTGGGAAACGTAGTAAGCTCCTCAGAAAATCAACAGAGGTCAAGGGACATTCAGAAACAAGAATATAACACTCCCAATTAAATATTACTGCACTGTGTACATTTATATATTCTTATAGACCTAAGTATAGTAGTTGACGTAATACAGTAATAATAAAATAATGACATATAGTTTATTAAAACAATAAGGTATGAGGGGGTATGTTTTTTTTTTTTTTGTGAATAAATCACAGAAAAGAGGTTGCGTGCCATTATGGAGCGCCATTACACCTCTTTCCTGTGATTTATGCTCATTAACACACAACCTCGAGTGCCTTTTTGCGTTTATAAAATGTTTATGAACACAATATAACAAAAAACAAGGTTTAATGCATAAATGCTTTTATTAAAAACTAAATTTAATACTAAACCGGTCTTCTGTGATGTAATTATTCCATTTTTTGAAGTGAATGTCAATCACTAAGTAACAGGTTTTTCTAACAATACAATAATGCCATCTAGTGGTCAAGTTCCAGAACACAGTTTATAAACAACAGATTTAGTGCTCATTAAAATAATGTATTGTATTTCATGCATTAATACGAATGTGAAGTGCTCAGAGGTGTGTGTTATTGTCAGTAATGTCATGGCTGGACAAACGGCTTAGCCAATCAGATTTAAGGACCGAGACTACCTGTTTTATAGATTGTAGTAGTGTCCGCCTCCTTGTCTCTTCCTTCTTTGTTCGGCTAATCGGTTCCACTTAATATACGAGCACGTCATTCTATAATTATAGACTGTATTTGATTTAACTTGTTTGCTTTCTGCTGTAGTTTACTGAAGTGAATTATTTCTGTATTAAGTTGAATTTCCCTCACACTTTTCTTTTTCCCTCCTCAGAGACCTGAATCGATCCGATTCTGACTCCTCGCTGTCCGTCTCTCAGTCGAGCGATCAGCTCCGTTTGGCCTACAGCTATAGGACGCCCCCCGTGAAGCCCACCTCGCTTCTCCACGGCACCCAATCCCGCTCCGAGGATTCGGCTCCCTCCCACTCCTACACACCCAACGGGGGGAATCGGGTCAGCGAGGCGGGGGCCTCGCCGGACAGCGGCGACAGCCCCATTCTGATGAAAAAGATTTACGGGATCGAGAAATCGGCCAGCATGAGCGAGATTCATGGCTCCATGTCGGAGTCCTCCCGCTCCTTTAGTCCAAACTCCACTGAGCCAGACACACCGTCTCCCATAGGATATTCCGCAATAGGTAATCTGAAAGGGGAGGACGTACTCCTCAGGTCTCCTCTAAGAAAAGCCCTCTGGACGAGGACAGTGCATCAACAGGGGAAGACACTGACTCGGCCAGCCGCAAGAAACATACTACCTTTAAGATCTTTAAGAAGCAGAAGAAGTAATGTGAGCAGAACGGGGCTTCGATTGGCAGACGGTCTCGTAACTGAGACCGCATTGACCGCATTTTCTCTAGTGGCACATGAGAATGTCCTTCGTGAGTTCTTCTTGTAGAAATCTTTGGCCATCCCTTGATTATTTTCCCTTTTGCTCCCGTCTTCTTATCGCTCACCTGTTTTCTGTTTTCCTGAGGCGACGACACTTCAGACCGATGCTGGAGATGTTTAGGTCCTCAGCAGACGGTGGTGCCCTTCTCTGCCTGGACTGATTTCGTGTGTAATCCTTATCGGTTTGCATGTTTTTGTTTTTTTTTCTGTTTGGCTGAAATTTTGAATGCTTTTAAGTGTTTGCTCGTTCCTGGTTCCAATGGCTTCCAATTGTATGGTGTTCTGTTTGTCCAAAGCCACTTCCTAAAAAAAAAAAAAAAAATAGTTGAACAGATTAACGCAGCCTTGTGAACAGTGTTATTTAGAGGTGAAGGGAGCAGAAAAGGGCTAAATCATACCTGTTGCACTATTGCATAATGTTAATATAATATATATTATATAAAGGACTCTAATTCCAATTAACTTCAGTATATCCGCCATGAAAGGAATATGGTTAACAACACTCCGTCTTTTCTAACGTTCTCACATTAAAACCGCAGGTTGAGATGTTTTTTTTCCCCATTTTTAGCATTTGGTGGAAATATCTTTATTGTTTTTAAGTTTATATAAGACAAGCAGTATATATATATATATATATAGTCTATACAGTATATATACATAATGTGTTGCACCCTCCAATATCTGCCATTCAGCCCTGCGGATCCCGATCTGGGTGGAGTTCCATGTTCTCCCCATGTTTGTGTGGATTTTCTCCCACATTTCAATTACATTAATTCAATGTGAATCGGCTGCTCTAAATTGCCCCTATGTGTGTGTGTGTTTCTGTGTGAGTGAGTGTGTGCCCAGCGATGGATTGGTGCCCTGTCCTGGGTGTAACAGTCCAGTGCCCAACACCTTCCCCTCAGCATGAGCATGGGGAACCACCTCTGCAACCCTAGCCTCCAGCAAAATATTAAGCAGAAGATAATGAGATAAAATGAGACATCCTTTAACGGAAGCGATGTTGCACAATGTAATGAACAAATACTTCTTCATAGAATGAATCAGCTTAAAGGCATATTGGTGCAGTTAGTCGAGCTGATGCCGCACTGTATTTACTCACAAATTTTATTTTTGTCCTGGAGACCATTGTTTAATTAGCATGTTCTTCATGTGCCTGTGTTAGATGTGAGCTCCGGTTTCTTTACTTGGTCCGGTCGCTTTGCCCCAGATGTGACTGTATACCTGAAAGTGTTTGTGTGCTTGAGTTATAATGGACCGATGACCTGTCCAGGTTGTTTCTCCCACCTTTTACCTGATCAGTGCTGGGATAGGCCCCACCTACCCACTTAACATTAATAAGCATAATGTTTTAAGTGTGTTAAATTATTGTAAAGCACACACAAATGTCCTTACTGTTGCATAATACTGTATAATTACTTGGTATTTATTTAATACCGACTGGAGATGATGTACAATTTTTATAATGCTTATACCCGGGAACATTTAATAACCTAAACCTAAAACCTAAAAAAAAAAGTCCCATGACTCAATAGGGAAAGAAACCTGATGGCACACAGGACAAAATTCAGAACTGCTTTTTGGATGATTTTAATGATTCATGTGAAATAAAACTATATTGGCCAACATATTTTTGAAATAACGCGCATGTGATGTCCAAACCTAGTTGCAGGGGTAAAAATTATTCAACAGTATTGTTTCCTGAGTTGCCATTTAAACCTTCTCAAAAAGTTAATGTACCTAAAGTTTGTCACGGGTGTTAAAAGCGTCATCTTTATAAACACTTGTGTAGACCGAGGCTGCGTCTAAATTCGCCTACTGTCCACTAAATAGTATGTCCGCATACATAGTAGGGGAAAATACTTAAGATGACCCATTAGAAGCCATTTTTAAGTAACAATCCCATAATGCAACTCAGACACAACCACAAAACTTAACATAATGGGCCCTATTTGAGTGATTCTTAGCGTCATGTACTAATTCCCTTAATTATTCATGGTTGTGTTTTGGACATACTGTGCCATAAACCAATCGGCATGTCCCCTGCCATTCCCGTTAAGGGCTCTGACTTTGGTGGATTGCTATTTCCATGGGTCAATGCACAATGGCGCCATTTTTGTGTTGATGTAGAATGTTCTTTGATTTTACATTCTGTTTATTGTCGATGTAAAATTTGCATCGTTGCCAACTGGCACCCCCTATGGGTTTGTGTACTGCTGTGTTATTAACAAGCAGAGGTGTATGCGCCTGTGTCGTTCATTCACCACCAAGATAGCAATGTACATCTGACTGTTGATGTCTGTCTTGGTTGTGGTAGTGCACCTGTTTTTTTTTTTTTTTTTTTTTTGTTGCCATGCTGGCAATACACCAGAGATGTACCTGAGCACACCCTATTTCGAGACAGCCACATACATTGAGGTAGATGTATTCACAAGCAGCGTTGCTATTTAAACGACGCAGACGGAAGGCAGGAAAATAGCAATGAACATTTCAACGCGCCTTGCGCAGGGTGGAGGGTTATAGGGTCGGATCCTATAAGTGTTATTCATTCATTCATTATCTCTCGCTTTATCCTCTATTAGGGTTGCGGTGGGGTTCCCCATGCCCATCCAGGGGAGAACGTCCCAGGCGCCGGGCAGATAGACCCAGGACAGGGCGCCAATCCATCGCTGGGCACACACTCACTCATACAGACACACTCTATATGGGGCAATTTTTGGAGAATTCAATTGACTTGATCCATGTTTTTGGACTGTGGGAGGAAACCGGAGACCCCGGAGGAAACCCACGCGGACACGGGGAGGACATGGAAACTCCACCCAGATGGTGATTCCAACCTGGAATCCCTAGAGCTGAGAGGAGAACATGCTAACCACTAAACCACCGTGCCGCCTATAAGTGTTATGATTTTAATAAATAGTAGTGGTGCAATCTCCTATGCCAAATTACATATGTAGTACAATTGCGTACAATTTATCCCAAACTTTATAGAATTTTTGATTAGTTATATCTGTTATGTAATCAGGTAAAACTAATCAAATGGGGCAAACGGCTGTTAAATCTGTATCCTTCATGCCCTGCCTTGTAGATTAGATATTTGCATCCCAAAAGTGCAACAATATAAATGTGGTAAGATAAACGTTTGCAGAACAATGTTTTTAAAAGCTGTGCTAAACCAAAGGTCTGCTAGAAAATTGGTTCATCCTGCAATCTGTCGTTTAACTGTGCTGACGGATTTAATGCAAGTTTACAGAACGTCCTGATTTAACTGGATAATTATTCTTAAACTCATTTTTACAGAAGACCCCAGCTTTTTAAATTTCACATGCTTATTTTTGTAATCTTCTATTTTTATAAACTAATTTCTCCGTTTGCTACATTTGTGAACTTCTGAGTTAAAAGTTTGGACATGTCCCTTCTTGCTCTTTAATGCACCCACCAAATAACCCCTGCCCTGTGGTGGTTCTATTGGGGTTCTGACCATTAGAACAGAGTAAAGGGGACGTACACAGTATGTACTGTAGAACACAAACAGATGGACTACAGTCTGGAATTAAGAACTACAAAGTCCATCTCTACAGAAAGTAGAAAAGAGAACAAGGACAATAAGTGAATCAAAAAGGGGGTGTGTCCAAACTTTTGTCTGGTAATGTAAGTCCAAATGGGGCTAAAGTAAGAAATTTGCTTTGCTTAGTTTGACCTTACATGAGGTCCGTTTATTAAGAAGTGGACACAGCCCTAAACTTTTGGAACATGTAAGTTAAAGGTGTGCTGCAAATGTGTATAGACAGTTCTTTACATGGTGACATTATGCTGGATTGTCAATTATAATGTTGTGTTAATTGGTTAAATTGGACCTTGTCTCCCACTTTAGCACCTGCAGACTTGTTTAATATATAGAGCATCATATTATACACTGCCAGGCCAAAAGATTCAACTGCACAATCCTAATATTCTATTGAATCGTGTTTAGCTTTAATAGCGTGGGTCATTGAGCTTGGCATGGTTTTAACATCATCCTTCAATGTCACTTATGATTTCATCCTGAGCTGCATTCAGTTTAGACTGATCTCTCGTGTCCAGGACAGAATTGTCCTTCACATCTTAAAAGATTGGACACCAATTCATGTGTATTAATGATTCTTCAAGCTCCTTCAATCCCTTGACCTATGCAGTGGACGCAACACCTTCAAATAACCTTTAAAATTCCAAAGCGCTGACTTTATGGCCGGGCAGTGTTTGCACCTAGACACTGTACGCTATATATTTTTTTCGCTCAAAACAGGTCTGCATCAATCTAACAGACTGTTTACTCAAGTACGCCCCTTCTGGTCTTACCAAAGCAGTGCTGCACGTGCCACCAGCTCCTCAACTGTGGACTTTTTAAGAATTGTACGGCTGTAAAAAAAAAAAAAAAACCTCTATCACAATGTAAATGAGTCTGACGGGGATGCACGCTCGATCACATGTGTTGATGCACCATTTGTACCTGTTTGCACGAGAATGATGGTCAGTGTGCGCACATTTCTAACACTTACAGCACTTGATGCATGCTGTCAACCGCAATGCCCTTTTCTGAGTCGGGGATGAAAGAAGCAGGAGCATTTTGGACTCCAGCCGTTTCATATTCCTGTGTTCCATTGAGCTTCTATTTATAACCTTATTCCTTTGTACATACAGCAATCGAGAATATACTTTTGCATTACCTGTATTGTTGAAGACTGTACTTTGAGTCTTTGCAGTTTTATGGCATTGCATGAAAGCAATAAATGGTTTTAAAGAAAACATTGCCGGTCTCTTTTTCTAATGATGAAGGGGAGGTGAGATGGTTTTGAATTGAACTCTTCCGTATAACAGTATCGGAGTCGGTTCGAACTGCATCCACCCACTCGGCTTTTTGTTCTGTTTGAGAATGTACCTGTTCTAGACGTTTACACTTGTGGGTGGTGCCGCAGTTTTGTTTGTTCAGCTCTACACACATGAACACAACAGGATGTTCTTCCTCCTCAACCATTCCTAATGTGCACATGTGATTTATTACAGAATGTCTTTAAGAACTTGAATTAAGGCTTATAAATGATTAGGCTTTCTTCAAAACATTTTATGTTGGGTTAAGATTAATATGTAATAAAATTTGCCCAGCAATAACGTCAGCTTTATCCTGGGTGTATCTGACCAGCACCCAAAACATTTTCCTTTGTATGGGCATGGGAAATGTCCCCTAGTGACCCTTGTATTTGATTAAGTGGAAGATGGGGGCTGGATGGATAGAATGGACACTGATGCAGTGAGTTGGTATTAGTGCTGCTGTAGATTAAACTACACCCCAGAGACACTGCTGGGATAGGAATAATGCCCCCACCAAATAACCCCTGCTCTGTGGTGGTTCTATTGGGGTTCTGACCATTAGAACAGAGTAAAGGGGACGTACACAGTATGTACTGTAGAACACAAACAGATGGACTACAGTCTGGATTCAGATTACAGTAAGTGGAAATGATAAGTGGTGGCATGTCCAAACTTTTGATTGGTACTGCATTTAGGCAAAACATTAAGAATTTACAACTACCTGTAAAAAATAAAATAAAATAAAAATAAGCGATGCCAGATTAACAAAATTGTAAAAAAAAAAAAAAAATAATAATAATAATGTAAAAATTGTTGATGGCGTTTCGAGCGGCACGGTGGCTTAGTGGTTTAGCACGTTCGCCTCTCTCTAGGGATCTCTAGGGATTCCCGGTTCGAATCCCCATCTGGGTGGAGTTTCCATGTTCTCCCCATGTCCGCGTGGGTTTCCTCCGGGTTCTCCGGTTTCCTCCCACAGTCCAAAAACATGGATCACGTGAATTGAATTCTCCAAATTGCCCCATATAGAGTGTGTGAGTGAGTGAGTGTGTGCCCAGCCATGGATTGTTGTCCTGTCCTGGGTCTATCTGCCCAGCGCCCGAGACGTTCTGCCCTGGATGGGCATGGGGAACCCCACCGCGACCCTAATAGAGGATAAAGCGGAAGATGATGGATGGATTGATGGGTTGATAGCGTTTCTATGCTGCATTTGTCTTTTGAGAACAATTCCATGGTTATCTTCTGTTAAAATGCTTATCCACACATTAAGGGAAAATGCTGTTTTATATACGTGTTTAAACATGTTAACGTTTTTCATTAAGAGGTTAATGTTATTGGTAGGTATATAAATATAGATGCTAATAAATGTGTATTTCTTTTTTAACTTTTAAGAAGATAAGTTTAGTGTTTATATTACTGAATCAAACGAATCACTCCTCTTTTAACTGGAGTTCTTAAGAGAGTCGACTCTTCGAGCAAACGAATCCCTCCCTTTCGGCACAGTTAAGTGGATTTAAGCCAGACTTTGAAAACATGGCTTAACACTAACTTTAGATAATTGTTTAATTTAGGTTTATGTAATCGATTAAAATACAACTTTAGAGGTTATTCAAAATCATCGTGCTCGGCGTGTACTATGGGGCAACCGCGCCAAACCTTTAATTTGTTCAAACTTGGAGTCGTGATAAACGTGAGTATCCGATATTTAAATATTAAAATACGGATTTAAACGACGTGTTAGTTTATTATTCATTCATCAGTTGTATAAAGAAAATACTAGAGTATTTGTTTTAAATGTCGAGGTGTTTATTGTTCCTGTTTTTGTTACAAACCGATGAGATTCTATAATAACATTATGACGTGGCTACGCTACTTATTACGTCACTAAACCAAATATCCTGCAGGTGCATTGACTTTTTTTTAATTATAAAGACACTTTAGTTCATTAGTTTCCAAACACACGTGCTTGTCTCCTTTATTCTGTTCTCTAATGGACAGGAACCTCTCAAAACTGCTATTAATTGGGTGGTTGATGACTCCCAGCTCTGTTGTGCCGCTGGCATGGTGGTGTTATGATGTGATCAGACACAGCAGTGCTGCTGGAGTTTTTAAAGTTACCTATTTTGTCCATCCAGCAAAATAGATCACTTAGGCTAGTGATTAGCATGTTCTCCTCTCAGCTCTAGGGATTCCTGGTTCGAATCCCCATCTGGGTGGATTTTCCATGTTCTCCCCGTGTCCACGTGGGTTTCCCGGGTTCTCCGGTTTCCTCCCACAGTCCAAAAACATGGATCAAGTCAATTGAGTTCTCCAAATTGCCCCATATAGAGTGTGTGTGTGAGTGAGTGTGTGCCCAGCGATAGATTGGTGTCCTGTACTGGGTGTATCTGCCCAGCGCCCGAGACGTTCTCCCCTGACCCTACGACCCTAATAGAGGATAAAGCGTAAGATAATGGATGGATGAATATTTTGTCAGTTAAACACACACGTGTGCACACACTAAGTGAAGTGAGCACTGAAGCCATAGTACTTGGTGGGACCGGGAATCGAACCGCCGACCTTCAGGTTGTAAGGCTGGTTCTTTAACCTCAAGCCTATGACTGCCCTGGACTCTGTTCCTTCACTGTGAATTTTTTTCCGACACGTTTACCTTATTGCAGATGTTACTGCACAGTTTTTGTTAGTTATCCATTAAACCTTCATCCTGTTCGATGGAGTGTACAGTTCGAAGGATGCTGTCTACAGGATGCTGAATCTGGACCATTTTTTTTGGTGGATTTATCACCAATAATATAAAATAAAACAAATGAATGCAGCAGAAATACATCTGCAGTTATGTCACTGACTATAGTTAAGTGCATTTATCGTTAATGATTCAACATTCAAGATAATTTTATTATCATTAATATCAAGTGGTACATGAGACAAGAATGAATTCACGGACCCCGATTACCCTGTTCTTTTAAAGTTATAATTTAAATTTGTATGGGCTTTCATTTAAAACAAAAGCCCATACATTTATTTTGGTACTGATTATGAAGAATTATACATTGCATTTCATTGTGAGATGCTTAAGGAAGGTTTTTGATTACAAAGGAAGTGTAATGAGATATGAAAATATCCAAAAGGGGTTATTTAAGGGTTAAATCTAATAACAGGAAAGATAAATATTTGTTTTTCTTCCCCATAGATTGTTTTTTTATATCATTGCCAAGCTGATCCATACACCATCTCTCTTTTGAACCCGCCGGAGTTCCCTGTCTCCATTCACCCACTGCGTGTTCAGTACTCCTGTAGTGAGTCCTCAGTGATCCAGCTACAGGTTTTGGTGTCTTTTGAAACTGGAATTACTTCAACAATCTTTCAGAGACAGTGGGCGTGCTTGCCGGGTTCTCTCAGAACCCGAATCTTGTGGATGACCCTCCCGGATTGGTTGGTGTATCATCCTGACTGGAGGATACAGCCGTCGGATTGGGTGGTTAGCTGCATGCTGCGAGGCTGGATGAGTATTAGAGAAACACATGAACCAGCTACGGACTCTCTGGCCAGGACAGCTGCAGCCCTAACTGTTCTTAACCCCCTTAGTCGGCCTTTTAAAAAACACCCTTTGTGTCTTTCATGGGGAACGGAGATGATGTGGAAAGCACAATATGGAAGACACCAGTGCCCAGAGGAAAACGGTATGCATCCTTTTCATTCATTCATTATCTTCCACTTTATCCTCTATTAGGGTCGTGGGGGGGGGTTCCCCATGTCCATCCAGGGGAGAACGTCTCGGGCGCTGGGCAGATACACCCAGGACAGGGCACCAACCCATTGCTGGGCACACACTCACTCACACAGACACACTCTACATGGGGCAATGTGGAGAATTCAATTGACATGTTTTTGAACTGTGGGAGGAAACTGGAGAACCCGGAGGAAACCCACACAGACACGGAGAGAACATGGAAACAGATGGGGATTCCAACCGGGAATCCCTAGCGCTGAGAGGAGAACGTGCTAACGGTATGCATCCTTTTTCTTTAATAAACATCTGGAACACCTTTTCTGCACAATCACACCAATTAACAAATTCATTCATTCATTCATTATCTCCCGCTTTATCCTCTATTAGGGTCGAGGTGGGGTTCCCCATGCCCATCCAGGGGAGAACGATACATCCAGGACAGGGCGCCAATCCATCGCTGGCGCCACACACACACTCACACAAACACTCTCTATATGGGGCAATTTTTTGAGAATTCAATTGACTTGATCCATGTTTTTGGACTGTGGGAGGAAACCGGAGAACCCGGAGGAAACCCACACAGACACGGGGAGAACATGGAAACTCCACCCAGATGGGGATTCGAACCGGGAATCCCTATCACTGAGAGGAGAACATGCTAACCACTAAGCCACCGTGCCGCCCCTTAACAAATTCAGAATAAAGAATTTTACAAGACACTTACTGACGAGGTATAACATGTGACCACCTTCCTAATATTGTGTTAGTTCCTCTTTTGCTGCCAAAATATCCCTGACCCATTGAGACATGAACTCCAATAGACCCCTGAAGGTGTCCTGGGATATCAGTCACCAGGACGTTAGCAGCAGATGTTTTAACTCCTGTAAGTTGAGGTTAAGCCGCCATGGATCAGACTTGTTTGTCCAGTACATGCCACAGATACTGGATAAGATTAAGATCTGGAGAGTTTGTAGTAAAAACCTTAAACTTGTTGTGCTCCCTAAACCATTCATGACTAATTTTGGCATTCATCAGCTCATGGTGCTCTTTCTGTGTTTCCATGTAAGTGACACACACTAAAACACACACACACACAGCCATCCACATTAATCCTCGTGGTCGAGTTCTTTTGATGGCACTTTCAGCACTGGACAGGGGTCTGCCTGGACCCCCTGACTGATCTGCAGCTATACAGCTTCATCCACAACAAACAGTAATGCACTGTGTATCTGACATGGTTCTTTCAGAACCAGCAGTAACTTCTTCAGCAGTTTGATCTATAAACAGTTCACACAGTCCAGCCTTCACTGCCCATGTGCATTAATGAATCTCAGCGGTTTACCACAGTTTTTTTCCTTATACCATATTCAGTGGGTACTGACCACTGCAGACTGGGACACCTCACTGGAGCTGCAGTTTTGGAAATGCTCTGACCCAGTCGTCTAATCATCACAATGTGATCCCCTGTACAAACTCACTTCCACACTTCCTACACAACTTTGTGGATAAAAGGCTCACATATACTGGATCCCATCAACTAACAAGGGCCGTGATAAACAGATCTCATCCATTATTTCCCGCTTAATCCTATACAAGGGAATAGCATCACGGAGTTGTTCTCCATACCCATCCAGGTGAGAACGGCAGATACACCAGGACAGTGTGCCAGGGCTAAAGAGCCAATTTACCTTAAATTCATGTTTTTGTACAATGGGAGTAAACCCACGCAGACACTATGAGAACATGGCTACTCCACCTAGATTGGGATTGCTTACCTTATGATAACACCAATGATAAACAGATACTCATTTTTATTTACATCAGTTTGTCATATTATAACTGGTTATTGTATTTCCATTTGGTTTACAGTGCAGGATCACTACTGGTCATTATAGTTAGTCTTGCTGTTAAGGTTGAAAGATCCATCCATCCATTATCTTCTGCTTTATCCTATATTAGGGTCGCGGGGGGGGGGGTTCTCCATGCCCATCCAGGGAAGAACGTCTCGGGCGCTGGGCAGATACATCCAGGACAGGACACCAATCTATCACTGGACACACACTCACTCACACAAACACACTCTATATGGGGCAATTTGAAGAGCTCAATTGACTTGATCCATGTTTTTGGACTGACTATGGGAGGAAACCGGAGAACCCGGAGGAAACCCACGTGGACACGGGGAGAACATGGAAACTCCACCCAGTTTGGGATTCGAACTGGGAATCCCAAGCGCTGAGAGGAGAACATGCTAACACTAAGCCACCGTGCTGTCCTTTTCCTAAGTATTTGTGTTTGAAAAATCTTTTTTGTGCTTTTAAATATCTAGAAGTAGCTGTTCTGTTGACCTCACTCTACGGATCAACTGGGGAGAATTTTGGCATCACTAAAACAGTGCAGCCATTCAAGAACAAAGCTCTGGAAGACCTGCGTCTTAAATCCATCACATATCCATGGTAACTGCCTTCATATTGTGATGAGTGTCAAAGACTCTAGTCGTCATCCTTTAGCTGTTCTTATTAGTGGTGTCACAGCCTGCCTATGTTCTTCACGTTGAGAATTTCACTGTATGTTCCACCTCTGTGAACCTACTCTTTGGTCTTTCTCGTCTCCTTCTGCCTGGTGTGTTCATCCTCTGTGTTTTGCTGCCAATAAGAACCTCATCTGTCCCATGCACATGCATGGAATGGATAAGGAACGAGTCTTTGAGCTAAAATAATAATTTGCTTCTTTTTTCAGGTGCACGTTTTCCCTCTGGGTTCTTTTAGAACATCCATGCAAGAATCAGCTGTGTGGGCTGCTACACCACATAAATGCAACAGAGGGCTATGCAAGCCCTTCATTGTTTCTTACAAGTACAGGTACCTATATAACACTATATCTGCATATTGTAGTATAAACCTGAAATTCAGATTTAAGCTGTAATTAATTTTACTCATGAATAAGGTATTTTAATACTGTTTTGCTTTCCACATTTTATATAATAGGACTTTCTGACTTAGACTCATCATTCGTTTTAACTTTTGTTCTTTTCTGAATTGTATTTATTGTCTCTTTTCTGTAGGTCATCTCCATGTGCAGGTTCAAGGAGTGAATGGTCAATCGTTTGCTTTTCTTTCTTCATACACTCTTCCTATTGGACTTTGGTGTCGTGTCAGTCTGGGAATGGAAGGCAGAATGGTTAGAAGTTTGCCAAATTTCCTCATGTATTAAGCTCCATCAGTCTGCTTTCCTCCATCTCTCCCTTCCTCCCTGCCTCTATCCCTGCCATCTATCCACCCATCCCACTCAGAGATCAAAATTGTATTGAAGAAGCCAATACAAGAGAATAGAAGTAAAAATAAGAAGTAATGAAATATATAAGACGTAATAAACAGCTCTGTAAGAATTTTACATCATATGTAGTATTAAAAATGGTGACTATAAATAATACTATGTACTTTAAAGTATAAATAAAACATACACAAAGAATATTAATTAAAAAGTGCTTGATGATATTTAACCTCATCTCCTGTCTTCTATACATAATAGGGAGAAATTACAGCTGCATGCACTGATGGACAAAACGAACCGACTGTTTACTCTTCAGAATATGTGTAAGATTTCTGATAAAATATTAAAACTGGATAAAATTAATATGTGAAGTTACCTTACATTGTGGTGTCATTATAATTGAATGTACAATGAATGGAACAAAAAAATTGTGACATCTTTAAATCTTAGATTTAGGCATTTTATATGTTCCCATTGTCCTCCCACATTTCATCCATCCATCCTTTCTCTCCCTCAGCATCCTTCTACCAATATGAACCTTACTCCTCCAATATGAACCTTACATATTCAAACCCCCTCAATCTTGCTTTTTAAATTTTGATTCCAAGATGTCCTAGCTTCATTGTCCCTCTAAAAAAATCATCTCTGTTACATCCAGCTTAGGTTGAGCCATACAACATTGCAGGTCTCACTACGATCCCAATTCTTTTGTCCATATTAAATATTCTTCTGTAACAGTTTTGATTTTTCTGGCCTATTTTTGTCTTAAGTAAATACTTATTGTGATGAATGTATCATTCTTAATTACATATTTATACTGATTCGTTTTTAAAGGTTTAACCAGGCTCTGAAGTTGGATGATACTGATGGATATTTTGTTATTGGTGGGGATAAATTCGTTCAGGGTATTGAGGGTTTTTTTGGTCCTTCTGTGTATCATCGTACCAAAAGGCCTTCATACAAAATGGTAAGAATCATAATTGTTCCTGATACACTTAATAGTTAAAAATATAATTACAATTTATAAAAGTCCTGTTTTATGTTAAAGCCTGACTCGCAGCTTCCTGAACTGGTCCAGAAGGTGGACCTTTTGGGATGGTTTAATACTTGTCAGCAATTTAAGTCGGAGCTTGATCAGAAGATTTCTGACTGTTCTCTGACCAGAATCTCACCGCCAGGTCTGTCAATATGTCCACAAGGTGGCGCCTTTTTTCTATGAATCGAACGTGTGAGTTGGTGTTCCAGTTCGTGATAACTTTTTGTTTTCAGGAGGTTGCAGGGATGTTTACACAGAACTCAAACTGAGAGCAAGTCCAGCATCAAGAAAACAGTGCACCTGGTTTAAACCACTCCGCAGCCCACAGAGGCGTTTAGTGGCACAACTGGTGAAGAAACTTACTGATAAACACGGTGAGTGTGGAATTAACAATAAGTACAGTCCCAGTCAAAAGTTTGGACCCGCCCCCTTTTTGCTCCATGGTTTAATCATTCATTCATTCATTCATTATCTTCCACTTTATCCTCTATTAATGTTCCCATGCCCATCCAGGGGAGAACATTTCAGGCGCTGAGCAGATACACCCAGGACAGGACGCCAATCCATCGCTGGACACACACTCACTCACACAAACACACTCTATATGGGGCAATTTGGAGAACTCAATTGACTTGATCCATGTTTTTGGACTGTGGGAGGAAACTGGAGAACCCGGAGGAAACCCACTCGGACACAGGGAGAACATGGAAACTCCACCCAGATGGGGATTCGAACCGAGAATCCCTAGAGCTGAGAGGAGAACATGCTAATCACTAAGCCACTGTGCCGCCGCTCCATGGTTTATTTTTTCCATATGGATGTACGTTGTAGTTTTGTAATTACAGTGACAGTTTACATAATAATACACAGTCCTGTCTCTTAAAAATGTTTCCTATTGTTTTCAGAAACACTTTATCCAGAAGCTGTGGGTCATTCACTGTATTCTGTTATCCTGCGCAAGTTGGCTGCTGCTGGGAGTTTGAAGATGATAAACAGACTGATGCCCTCTCTGTTACAAGCAGGGTGTTTGGGGGAGAATAAAGCTCTTCACCTTGCGTCTGTCCTTTACAGCAGTGGACTTGGTGTAAAGAAGCAGCCCTACAAGGTGCATACATGTTTATATGTACTTTACCATTAAATGATTAAAGTATTCTATTAAAGGCTTTTTTTTGTAACTCCAGGCCTGGCTGCTGTCTTTGTTGTCAGCTCAGAAGGACTGGAGGCTGGCACTGCTCCGACTGGGGCACCTGCATCATGTGGGTGACCAGGGTGTCCCGGTGGACCTGGACCTTTCTTATGCCTACTATTCGAACGTTGCTAAGCAAACCTTACTGGACAGATTCACACACTCCTCACAGCAGGTTATTAATCTTCAAATGTCATTTCTTTGCTATGGTGACTGTCCTGAGTGTATCTGCCCAGCGCCTAAAACATTCTGCCCTGGATGGGAATTGGAATCCAATTCCCAAAAAAAATTGGGTACATTGGATTATGCAGAGGATAATGGATGGATTTACATTTAAAAAAACACTGTACTACATTTGCAGCATGGTGGTTCATTGCAAATAGGTCCAAATTGGGATTTGGTGGGCGGCCAGAATCCCTTCTGCATGGGGTTTGCATGTTCTCCTGTTCGCATTTTGTCTATGTGGGTTTCTTTGAACCGTCCAATGACCAATAAATCAGGTGAATTGGAGATACTACATTGTGAATGTATGTGACTATTGACAGTGTTCACACACTCCAAAATCTTGTTGAAAGACCAATGTAGATGGAATGTCATTAAAACTTGTGTAGGTCAATACTTTTGTCCATATAGCATATATTAGTCCTTCAATATTTAATACCTGGTTCATATTTTGGGAACCCCATAGGCCTTTGTGGAGTCAATCTACCTAAACGACGAAGAAACACTAAAAACCCAAACCTCTGCAGATGATGACATCTTCCAGTGGCTTAAACTGCAAGCACGTAATGGTGTAGCAGACGCAGAGGTAAGTCTGTAATCACCAATACTGTAATCAATAGTTTGCTTTTTGTTGATTTTTCATTGTGTGTGTGTGCTGCTGGCAGCGTGCAGTGGCTCGGATGCTGTTCTGGGGTCAAGCAAGGTGTATCTCCAGACATCCAAATGGCCATTAGGCACTACAAGAGAGGAGCCACCAGACTGCAAGATCCGGTTTCCATGTACGACTATGCCATCGTGCTGCTTACGGTCAGAAAGTCAAGCCTAGAATCCATTTTATTAATATAAATAATAATATGAATGAAAATATGAATTAATTAATATTAATAATATGAATACATAATGTTAATACTCACAGAGTGGTACACTGTACTATTAAAAATTTCTATATCAGAGTTAATATCCAAACACATTTGAATTAACATGTCTAAATGTCTGACATAATAGAGTAAATATTCTGAGTATTAAATATCTTATCATTAAAAATAATAGAAATTTTTAGATACTTGTTCGGAGAGGAAAAATAGCATTTTATTAAACATAAATGATCTCATCTCATTATCTTCTGCTTAATCTTATAGTGGGGACTAGGGTTATGGGGGGAGCCCATGCCTATGGGGGGAGAATGTATCAGGGCACACTCAGGACAGGACACCAATCCATCACTGGTACTCACACAGAGACACATACTACATATAGAGCAGCCAGTCCACCTTTAATCCATGTTTTTGGACTGTGTGTAAAACCGGAGAACCTGGAGAATACTCATACAGACATGAGGAGATTGTGTAAACTGCACCCAGATCAGGCTGAAAGGTGAACTTGCTAACCGCTACACTATCCTGCCACCCTCTCTTTATATAAGAACTGTTTTAAATTATGTATTTTTACATTTCTGGAATAATTGAGGCATAATGCAAATCCATGTTCATACATTTCCAGGGCCAAGGGGTTCCAAAGGATGTGCCTCGAGCTGTTGAATTTTTAAAAAAAGCAATAGAGCAGGTACAGGATGTTTGAAAGTCTCTACATGACCTGAGTTTATAATTCCAACCCTAATGAAATCATATTAATCTTTAGATAAAAAATCGTTTTGCATGTTTAATAAATCAACCGTGTCCAATCAGGGCTTCACTCCAGCAATCACAGCATTGGGTTGGTACTACGAGCAGTTTGAGGCAAACTATGAGCAGGCAGTGGCGCTGTGGGAGCAGGCTGATCGCCTAGGGAATCCAGATGCTGCTCTGAATATTGGCGTCCTCTATCTGCAGGGCCTGTATCCTGGACAAGCAGCGGACAAAGTTTGTGCACTGATTTTTGATGCTATTAAGACCCTGCAAGCATCAAATGCCCTGAATGTGATTTACCATTAAAAACATTTTTCTTTACCAGGTTAAGGCATATCAGTACTTTCATAAATCAGCCAAGAGAGGCAATATGAAGGGAGGTGTTGAAGTGGCTGAAATTTGGAGTCGGGGGATTCCTGGTTATGTAGCAAGACACCCATTAAATGCCGTTCTGTAAGATTATCAGTGCATCACGTTAAGTCTACATACAGTTAATTTAAATCATAATAATTTGTATATCTCTCTTTGGTATGCAGGTGGGTTAAATGGGTGTCTGAGCAGAATGGATATCTCGGTGCGGTGTTAAGGAAAGGACTGAAATCCTATCTTAAAGGAAACTGGTAAAATTAAGCCTAATGTGCTTATATTCTTTTGAGATTGTATATGACTTTTTCATTCATTCATTATCTCCCGCTTTATCCTCTATCAGGGTCGCGGTGGGGTTCTCCATGCCCATCCAGGGGAGAACGTCTCGGGCGCTGGGCAGATAGACCCAGGACAGGACGCCAATCTATCATTGGGCACACACTCACTCACACAGACACACTCTATATGGGGCAATTTTGAGAATTCAATTGACTTAATCCATGTTTTTGGACTGTGGGAGGAAACCGGAGAACCCGGAGGAAACCCACGCGAACACGGGGAGAACATGGAAACTCCACCCAGATGGGGATTCGAACCCGGAATCCCTAGCGCTGAGAGGCGAACGTGCTGACCACTAAGCCACCGTGCCGCCCTGTATATGACTTGTTTTTAAAAATTATTTTGTGTTATTCTCCCTTTAAAAGGTTCATGGCCTGGATTTATTACCTAATGTGTGCCGAGTGTGGACTTAAAGCAGCTCAGTTTAATGTTGCTTACTTGTGTGAGCAGAATCCTGTAAGTTATCTTATAAATCGTCTTGATTTGCTTTATCTAATGTTTAAGGAAATCCACATACAGCATTTATATTACTGTATAGTGTGATGTATTTACAGATTTCTCCATGTTTTTATTTCTCAATCAGAGTGGATCACTGAATGCTACATTTGAGACTCAGTGCATGCTGCGATATTATAACCTCACCATTCAGAATCAAGATCCGGCTGCCTACGGTAATCATATCTACTGACTCTCGTCAGGCAAACTAGCATATACACCCTTAAGCTGTATATGCTGTATAAGCTTTTAGGAACATGTAAACTGCTCCAGATTGGTTACTAGTATATAACTTTACTATTCTGATTAAGAAACCGAGTTAAAAGTTCTATTGTAGTAATCTTGAATAAGCTGTCAACCATACACCATGCGGCTTGATTTAGGGCGTGTCAGTGTGTCTTTGCTATTGTAATGATGGGGAATAAATGATGAGGTATGCCTTGCTTGGCTCGGAACGTGCAAAAGGCATGTATTAATTCTCTTAAATATTAATAGGTGTGTTTTGGGCTTAACATGTAAAAAAAACAACCAGTGTGTCACCTGCCATTCCCCTTAAGATCCAGGTGGCACTCTGACTTTGCTATTTTAGCAGTGCAGCTCCCTGGACTCACTGCACAGGCTCCATGAGGTTCTCCATTTGAGTGTGAATGGAAAACCCACAGTATAGTGTAGACCATTGATCTGCATTCTCTGTATACTGCGTTCAGTTCTATTCAGCATTCAGTGGCGTTGGACACGCTTCTGTGTTGATTTACCGCTGAGATAGCAACCGACATCTGACTGTTGACGTCTGGAGAGGTTGTTTTTCAGTCCTGGATTTTCTGTCACCAAAATTATGCCGCAAATGTACCTTAACACAACTCATTTCGAGATGCCCACACCCATTAGGGGAGATATATTCACAAGCAGAGTTGCTATTTAAACGACGCAGACATTGGTGGGGTGCAAGATGCACCTGGCACATGGTGTAACATAGGACCCCATATGTTAAAAGTTTTGCCTTTGTCTTTAAAATAAATGTAATGTCATTTTTTTTCCTTTTTTTTCTAAGCATTGGTGAGAATGGGAGACTTGTTCTATGAGGAACATACACAGGGCAGAAGAAACTTCTCAGATGCAGCTGAGATGTACAAAGAAGCAGCTCTCAGTAATGATCCACAAGTAAGACCTAAATCTTTTTATTCATGATAAAATATTTTATTGCTTCCATTTCTGGTTATTAGTTGGTGTTATTGTATTTTGGCTTAATTTGCTTGATCCTGGTTTTATAGTTTTATTGCTTTAACATATGATTGTGATGAAGTTGTAATATGATCTAATATTAGCTTAGTGTTTGGTGCAGCTTGCATAATCAAGCCTCATCAGCCGATCTAGAACTTTGCTCCTCGACTTGTTCTTTTAGTGCAAATGAACTCATGTAACTTCGCTCCATCTTCTTTTCCATTGGCTTTCAGCAGTTCCCCACTTTTAGTACAAGACCCTATTTGGATCTGCTCTATTTCACTAAAATACTTGTACAGAGAACCCCTGCATGGTATTCAAATATCTCACTTCACAATCATCATCTTTTTTTGCACTGTCCATAATAATAATTTATCTAAGATTTTTAGCATTTTCAAACAAATAATTTGTGTAAAACATGAAAGATACACAAAAATGCACAAGAGAAAAAGGTGCAACAAATAAACTTATGTTTTAGGATCAAGGTGCTATATAGGACTGTAAACTAACTACATAGCATAACATAAAGTTTTCATAAAACATAAAAATTTACAATATGCAAAATGATAAATAATAAGTACCAGGAACAATACAGGTGCAGAACAGTTAAGGTGGCCCACTAGTAGCGGGGAAAAAAAAGAAAAATAAACACACAAAAACTGGAAAAACAGAAGAAAATCCCCAAAAGACTGAAAAACACATGAAAACATAATTTAAAAAAAGGAACAGTCACAATGGGCGGCACGGTGGCTTAGTGGTTGGCACGTTTGCCTCTCAGCGCTAGGGATTCCCGGTTCGAATCCCCATCTGGGTGGAGTTTCCATGCTCTCCCCGTGTCTGTGTGGGTTTCCTCCGGGTTCTCCGGATTCCTCCCACAGTCCAAAAACATGGATCAAGTCAATTGAATTCTCAAAATTGCCCCATGTAGAGTGTGTTTGTGTGAGTGAGTGTGTGCCCAGCGATGGATTGGCGCCCTGTCCTGGGTGTATCTGCCCAGCGCCTGAGACGTTCACCCCTGGATGGGCATGGGGAACCCCACCACGACCCTAGTAGAGGATAAAGCGGGAGACAATGAATGAATGAATGAACAGTCACAATGGGACTTATTGCAATTCATGCCACTTGTGGTCTATTGGCTATAAATAATTATAAATAATAAGTAGATAAATAATTTTTTATTGCATATTTATCAAACGTCAGGAACAGAATTACTGTAAACTAATAAAACATGAAAAACACACGAAAACCGTGACAAATGCAAGAAAATCATGATAAAAAAAATGCAATAAAATCAGGATAAAAGTCTACATACTTGCTGTATGTATCATTTTTCTTTATTTAAAAATGGAAGCACTGAAAGTGAACTAGATGGCCAAATAATCAGGATCAGTAATACTACAGTTCAGCTGGTTATAACTTATTGACATGTTAGTGATTTTGAATTAAAGCATCTACAAAATGACTAAATGTAATTCTGTAAATATACATACTAATATGATACTATGATATGATACTTTGATATGCAGTATGATACTGTGGTTGTATCTTGCAGGGTTGGTACAGTTTGGGTCTGCTTGTTCAGGAAGGCAAGAAATTATCCGTCGGTCTACTTGCCGAGCTGAATTTGGTGCAGCATTATTTTTCAGACAAACACACACTTCTTACCAGCCTCTATCACAGGTATGAACGCTGCTGAGAGTCTGCTGTCTGAGATGGAATATATGGTTAATTACACTGAGGATAATAAAGAATTAATCATATTTTCAAACAGATGTCGGGAGTCCAACAGCGATGAGGCGTATCTCCCCTGTACACTCGCTTTACTTCTCACACATTTGGATTATACACAAACACTTGGATCTGCAACTATAAGGGTCTGTATAACTTCCTCTCAGACACACACACACACACACACACACACACGTATTGCCCTCTTTATTATGTTTTAACATGTCCACCACATACAATACCAGTCAAAAGTTTAGCCACGCCTCTTTGTTGCTTCCACTTATTGTCTGTGTCCTCAGTTCCAGTTAACGTAAAGCTGGACTTTGTAGTTCTCCAGTTCCAGACTGTAGTCCATCTGTTTGGGTTCTACAGTACATACTGTGTACGTCCCCTTTACTCTGTTCTAATGGTCAGAACCCCAATAGTACCACCACAGAGCAGAGGTTATTTGGTGGGGGCATTAGTCCTATCCCAGCAGTGTCACTGAGGTGGAGAAATGCTGCACTAGAACCCCCTCACCACATCAGTGTCACTGCAGAACTGACAATAAACAATCCACCACCCAAACTACACCTGACCAATAGAGAACAGAGAACCAACAGGGGACTAACAGAACAAAGAACACAGATGGACTACAGTTTGGAATTATAGAACTACAAAGTCCATCTATATTGTAATATTTTCATTCATTCATTCATTATCTTCCGCTTTATCCTCTATTAGGGTCGCGGGGGTTCCCCATGCCCATCCAGGGGAGAACATTTCAGGCGCTGGGCAGATACACCCAGGACAGGGCGCCAATCTATCACTGGGCTCACACTCTCACACACACACACAGACATGCACACAAACACACTGTACATGGGGCAATTTTGGAGAACTCAATTGACTTGATCCATGTTTTTGGACTGTGGGAGGAAACCGGAGAACCCGGAGGAAACCCACATGGACACGGGGAGAACATGGAAACTCCACCCAGATGGGGATTCGAACCGGGAATCCCTAGCGCTGAGAGGAGAACATGCCAACCACTAAGCCACCCTATTGTAATTCATTCATTCATTCATTATCTTCCGCTTTATCCTCTATTAGGGTCGCGGGGGGGTTCCCCATGCCCATCCAGGGGAGATACACCCAGGACAGGGCGCCAATCCATCGCTGGGCACACACTCACTCACACAGACACACTCTATATGGGGCAATTTTGGGAATTTAATTGACTTGATCCATGTTTTTGGACTGTGGGAGGAAACTGGAGAACCCAGAGGAAACCCACGCAGACACGGGGAGAACATGGAAACTCCACCCAGATGGGGATTTGAACCGGGAATCCCTAGCGCTGAGAGGCGAACGTGCCAACCACTAAACCACCGTGCCTCCCATATAGTAATATTTATTGAAGTTAAATATAAATTGTTAGATCTTTATTATTCAGGGGGGCACAGTTGCATAGTGTTTAGCATGTTCGCTCTGAGGATCCAGGACCAAAAGTCTTTTTTTTAACTTATCTTTTTTAACGTATATTGTTTCTACAGCTCCTGAGTGTGGTTGCCATTGCTGTTGCCACCTTGTCATTTTTCAAAATGATGCCAGTGATTTTTCACCATCAGTCAGCATCCTTAGTTCAACAGACTCCATCAACCTCAGAACACAGGCAGACACCAGAGCAGGAGGAGAACGACGAGGTCTAGAGCCCTTGAATATATAGGAGCATTAAAAAAAACAGACATGTAAAAGACAAAGATTTCGATTTTTGGATGTTAAAGACAGAATTTTATAACTGCTATTCTTAATCCATATATGTGCAAAATTATGTAAAATGAAAAAAAGAGTGTAATGTTCAGAATTCCAGTTTTATTTTATTTTTTATTTATTGGCAGGTCCTTAAAATACACAGATGACGTTCACGTGACATGTTTAGGGATTGACAGGTTGACAGATGACTGATTAAATATTCTAAATGCCCATGTAATAAGAACTGCCACAGTGTGGAACCTCCCATATTAAAAAAAAAAAAAAAAAAAAAGCTTTGCATGCAGTGTGCCAAAATTTTCATTATTAACATTATTATTAACATATTAACATTTGCTAATCACCAATTTGTCTGTGTAATGAACAAATTTGAACTACACATGAAATTTAGGATAGTTCCTAAACTCCACCCATGCCCAACAGGTAAGTATTAGGAAGCTATCTAGTCGTTCTAACAAAGTATGTAAACAGTATATTAATCACATAAGTAATGATAGGGGCGGCATGGGGGCTTAGTGGTTAGCACATTCGCTTCTCAGCACTAGGGATTTCCGGTTCGATGTCCGCGTGGGTTTCCTCCCACAGTCCAAAAACATTGATCAAGTCAAATGACTTCTCCAAATTGCCCCATATAGAGTGTGTCTGTGTGAGTGAGTGTGTGTCCAGTGATAGATTGGTGTCCTGTCCTGGGTGTACCTGCCCAGCACCCGAAACGTTCTCCCCTGGATGGGCATGGAGAAACCCCCCCACAACCCTAATAGAGGATAAAGCGGAAGATAATGAATGAATGAATGAGGGTGTGGTAAGTGGTTAGGGATTGGGGCTATTAATCTGAATGTTCTTGGACTGTGGGAGGAAACCGGAGAACCCAGAGGAAACCCACGCAGACACGGGGAGAACATGGAAACTCCATTCAGATGGGGATTCGAACCCCTAGCACTGAGAGGAGAACATGCTAACCACTAAGCCACCGTGCCGCCCCACCTGGATTCAGTTATTACAGATTGTGTTGAACTAAAGGGGTGTTTACTGACATTAAATGGATGCTAGAAGTAAAGAAATGTAACTATTAAAGTATTTAATATATATTTAACTAAATTTAAACTATTTAAGTACAGTGTGTGACATAGAACAGACCATATAGTTAGGAGTTATTTTGTCTGCTGTATAAATCCAGTACAGGGTCATGAACTCCCACTGCTCTGTGTTACTGTGGGTTAGTTTTCATTCAGCTTTTTTTATTGATTAACTAAACATAAGTGTTGTAATCATGTTCGTGCTTTGCCAGTATGCACTAAGAAGAATCTAAAGCCTAATTTGAGCAGGAATCTAAGATTGAAGAGTTGTATTTGGTAAATGTAATACACAGCATGCAAAATATATCAGGATTTGTTTTGGGTTCTCAGGAAAACATTAAAGGGGTGAAGATGGCTATGTTTGACAATGACTCAAACCACTATATATATAGGGATGTGATTTTTTTTTATTATTAATAAATAATTACAGGTCATTTAACCACCGTAAGAAAAAAACAAACAACAAAGTGGTGTGACGATGAATATTTTATTGCACTTAACAACCAATGAGGCAACCAACAATGCCCATGTAAACAGAGCTTTTATTTATACCGGTGTTACAGGGATTTTAATTCTGATTAAATAAAGATGTTGATGGATAGTCACAGTTGCTGCAGACAACCTTCCTGATTTAATTTCCTAAACCCACAATGTCCAGGTATTTCTCTGTAAGGTCTTGTGATTTCTTCGTTAGGGTGCCCATGACTGAGAACAGGCCTCTTAGATGGAAATAGAAGAACGCCTCTGGATCAACCTCCAGCAGTGGCTCCAGTGTTTTCTGCAGGGCCATTTGGGTCCTCCCGTTGATGTCCTCGGCCGGGACCAGGCCGCTTTCCACCTTGTTCCGGATGCCTTTCAGCATGTGGTAGCACTCGTACAGGTCCTTGCTGTTCCATGCAGCCTCGCAGTCGACCGTCTCCTCTGATGGGACGTCTCGCAGAAGGCTGGGCAGCAGGATGGTCTGTTCCATGTTGTTCACTGCGCTGCCGTAGCGTTTCAGCGCTAGTAACAAGGAGCTCTTGTAAAGCCTGGACTCGGTACCTTGCATGGCTGGTGGAGAAGATTCAGGCAGCTCCGGTGATAGTAATGCGATGTTGTGGCAGTGAGAGCCTGAGTGCAGCGCAGGGGATTTGGATATGCTGTCCTTTTATAGTAAATGTTGGCTGGGTGGGGACATCGCAACAGCAGTGTTATGTAATTGAAGTCGCGTGGTCAGTCTGGAACATTTGGGCTGCATGTAGCAATAGGTGTTCCCTTATTTGATTTTTCCAAAGTTTGCATTTCTATTTCAAGGACATCAGGAAAGCTAAACCCTTCTGGGGTCATTGACCCTAATGTAAGATCAGACCATCTCTTAGAGCAAATCATGTTTGCTGCCAGGTGCACTGTATTGGTGCAATAGTACAACATTTGTGAACTCGGGTAAGATTGGTTTAGCATTACATTTCTATTAAAATATATTTTAAAATATAACATGAACAGATTTTTTTGCTTCAGATATTTATAAAAGCACTTTTAGCAGTTAGTGTACTATGTGTGTGTGTGTGTGTATATATATATATATATATATATATATATATATATATATATATATATATATATATATATATGTGTGTGTGTGTATATATATATATATATATATATATATATATATATATATATATGTATGTATATATATATATATATATATACATATGCATACATACATACATATATTAGCAAACTGTTAATATGTTTTTCTGCTGACTAGCAGTGTTTAGTGTCAGTGTTTTGAACCTCTCGCTTCACTGGTTTGGGGCCTGCTGAATGAGACGATGCGATCGCTTTAGTGGGGTAGTCATAGACTTCTGGTTAAGGAACCAGCCTTGTGACCTGCAGGTCCCCGGTTCGATTCCCGGTCGATTCCTGGTTTGATTCCCGGTCGCATCAAGTCCTAGGCACCTAACCCCAATGCTCCTTGGGTGCTGTATACAAGATTACCCACCGCTCTGGGCACATGTGCTCACTTACTCTGTGTATATGTGTGTGTTAGTGCATGGATAGGTTAAATCTGGAGGACAAGTTGCTCTGTGTGTAAGCATTGTAGGCAAAATAGATTACTGTATCAATTTATTTTCTATTCCACTTCTAGTGCTGGACAGAAGGCAAGAGAACACCCTGGTCTTTAATCACAGGCAAGGCAAAGTAATAGACAAAATAATAGAATTTATTATCACTGATTTATATCCACACCGATTGTGTGGTTTAACATGGCCATCTTCGTAATACTGTATTGTCTCCCTTTTGCCGTCATAGTAACGTCCATGTGAATATGGAAGGACAAAAGGTTTCCAAGCAGAGCATTGTCTATAGCATCACACTGCGTCCTGGTACCATGTGTTTTCCAGGTAAGTGATACTCACACACCCTGTATTGTACATGATGGAGAGAAGAAAAAAAAAACATATATATATATATATATATATATATATATATATATATATATATATATATGCACTATCCTATATATATGTTGTTAGTTGCCAGTCTGACAAATGGTTTGTATTCCTCATGTTCATGGACAGTACTTCGGACAGTGAGTTCATTTGTTTTTGCATAAGAATATATTACTTAAGTCAGAAATAGCCAGTATTTAGTGCCAATTTTAGATTTGACCAATCTGTTACTCAAACAGTAATATTTCAGAAGACTAGTCAGCAAATATTTGATTGTGACATTTTTGCAAATTTACCTTGACAACTTTGCCAGATAAATTGTGCCAGCACTGCCTGCAAAAGACAGAAGTAAATAAATGTCTACTTAGTATTTAAGCTGCAGGATGCTGATTCTTGCACTGGCTGCAGAAATAAATGATTTTTCATATTTTTAACTGTATAGCCCTATTATGTATATTATATGTCTGCACTGATGGGCTGATGATTGGTCTATGGCATTTGACATTTTTGGCTAGCAAATAATCCCTGCTCTGTGGTGGTGGTGGTGGTGGTGGTTCTATCAGGAGACCATTAGAACATAGCGAAGGGGATGTAGACAGTATGTACTGTATAACACAAACAGATGGACTACGCTCTGTTCCCACTACCTTTGTTAAATGATAAATAGCTGATTGTAATCTCCGTATTGCGCACCCTGGTTTATGGTATTTTCTTTTTTTTTTTCACCGAAGGAGGGCATGCATAAGCTCCACCACACCAACAATTAGAATAAGCCTCTAAATATATGTTCATATAAATGAAGTAATACAGTTAGACATGGAGATGAAGGAAATAAAGAGACTAGAGATTAAACAATATATATGTATTTAATAACAGTAATATTGTACTGTATTATATTAATATACACACAAAGCATGATGTACAACACATTGTAACACATTGCTACAAAACTACATTATTATTATTTTTTTGTGTTGTTCGATGTTCGATGTTCGTTCTTCAAACACGCAAAGGCACAATAAATCAATCACTGGCCCTCCAGGTCCTTATTTTTACTCCAAAATGTGCTTTAAATAAATTAATTATCTTTTTTAAATACAAATCTGAGTAATCCTTGTTTAAAGAGCAGCATTAGAGCAGCATTACAATTGATGCATTCATTCATTCATTATCTTCCGCTTTATCTTATATTAAGGTCGCCGGGGGGGGGTTCCCCATGCACATCCAGGGGAGAACGTTTCGGGCGCTGGGCAGATACAGCCAGGACAGGACGCCAATCTATCACTGGACACACACTCACCCACACAAACACACTCTATATGGGGCAATTTGGAGAACTCAATTGACTTGATCCATGTTTTTGGACTGTGAGAGGAAACCGGAGAACCCGGAGGAAACCCACACAGACACGGGGAGAACATGGAAACTCCACCCATATTGGGATTCGAACCGGGAATCCATAGAGCTGAGAGGAGAACATGCTAACCACTAAGCCACCATGCCACCCATACAATTGATGCAATCAGTTAAGTTAGTCACAATGTTTTTGTTAAATGCTCTTAAAACAGCATCTTTACCAAGAAGCACGGTGGTGGGGGCATTATGTTCGTGTAGATGTTTTTTTTTTGTTGGATTTTTTATCAGCAGTAAAACAAATTGAATAAAAATACAAGCTTCTCAGGAGGTTCCCCACCTGTTTAGGACCATGGGCTAAAAGATCAATCAATGCGTTCTGTTAGAACAACAATGTTAAAGGACTAAACATACACTAAACAAGAGTTCCATGGTCCAGATGTAAAAGGTTGTAACTGCTTGTGCCATTGATAGTGGTTTCTATGACGAAAACTTGAAGCTGCTTTTATACATGAAAACAGCCAACTAACTCCATTCCATCTATTTTATTGCCCAGTCAATTAAACTCATTAAACTAACGAGCTATTTTAAAAAGTGGAAAAGAACACACCTGTATTACATGATATTTACTTATTAACTTTTTACGCATTGATTTTTTTTTTTTCTTTAAAAAAAAAAAAAAAAGCTTTGGTTGTTTTTAAGGTTGCACACGGTGAAGGCTTGTGTCCTTTACTTAGTTTGGCCAAAGCAGTTAAGATTTGTCCGGCTTCTTCTGTCCTTTGACTATGATCTCTAATACATGAGTGAGATCCATCATCTTGGTGAGCATGTCCATGATGTCAGGATGCTCCTTAGCTCCGCAAATGAACTCCTCCAAGGTCAGCTCACCTGACAGGAAAGGAACATGCATTATTTTAATTGGTTTCATATTACAGTACATACTAAATTATTTCAGAATATCTCCTCAGGGATTTAGAATTGTCTCCTCAGACCCTATGAGGTCATTCCAAGATGAGTTTGTTAATTTGCTGTCATTGAAGAAGCTTATTACTTCTGCATAGTCTGGCTTTTAAAACTATGTCAGTGAGCATCATGCTTTAATCAGTGCTTTAAATATTTTTATTGCAGATAAATGCAGAGAACGGTTGGCATGGTGGCGTAGTGGATAGCATGTTTTCTCTGCGTTCTACGGTTTCTTCCACAATCCAAAAACATGGATTTCAGGTGAATTGGATGTTCTAAATTGCCCCTACATGGTGTGTGTGTGTCTATGTGAGTGAGTGTGTGCCCAGTTCTCAATGGGAGCTTAGAATATCTGCCCAGTGCCTGAAATCTCCCCTGTATGGGTATGGGCTTCCACCCCTCCATAGGGGATTAAGCAGAAGATAGTGAAATGAGAAAAAAAGTTAGACAAATACATTGTTTTTTTGCTGTACATAATGTATGATAATTCTCTGGACTCCTTAGTCATACCTCAATCATTTGTATTTAATCAATTAACCATAATTGTATCTGCTAACCATTATATATACATATATATATTCATTCATTCATTCATTATCTTCCGCTTATCCTATAGTGGGGTCGCGGGGGGGGGGTTCCCCATGCCCATTCAGGGGAGAATGTTTCGGGTGCTGGGCAGATACACCCAGGACAGGACGCCAATCCATCGCTGGGCACACACTCACTCACACAGACACACTCTACTGTATATGGGGCAATTTTGGAGAACTCAATTGACTTGATCCATGTTTTTGCACTGTGGGAGGAAACGGGAGAACCCAGAGGAAACCCACGCTGACACGGGGAGAACATGGAAACTCCACCCAGATGGGGATTCGAACCGGGAACCCCTAGTGCTGAGAGGCGAACGTGCTAAGCCCCCGTGCCGCCTTTTATATATATATATATATATATAAATATATATACACACAGTATATAGAATACCTTCATTCTTTATATCGATTTTTTCATAGATGAGGGTTACAATCTCCTCTGGGGGAATTTCATAACTTCGAGTAATGTCCTGGATAGCCTGTGGAAATATAAAGAATAATGCTTTATAAATTAAACATCCATTTGAACTGCAGTTTTTGGTGTCATACACGCAACAGCCACTTTATTAGGGACTTGGTATCTGTTTCTACACTCACTGTCTGTCAGTTCCACTTACCATAGCAATCCTTCAGTTATAATCCTTCTGTTATTCAATGTTCAGAACCCTTATTAGACTAACACAGAGCGGTATGTTTTTGGTGGTGGATGATTCTCATTACTGCATGGATTGTTGAGTGTACGGACATCTGAGATTAAGTGTTGCTTAGACTTACTGGGTAGAAAGAAATCCCCACCTCAGGGCATGTATGTCTGCTATTTGATTCATGGGTTTTACATTCATACAGGCCTGCCCTGTTGGAAGTTACCAGGCCATATCCTTACATGATGCACATCGTGTATATACTGTATGTTATATTTTTATGTTTTATTGCATCATTTGCACTCATATGCTCATATAAACACACTTTATAGGTTCACAGTTACAAACTATATTCCATCAGTTTTTCTGCATACTCTGTTATTCCCCCATATGCCATTCTTTAATTATCAGGAGTGGATATTATTTGGGTGCTGGATGATCCTTAGGATTGCAGTGTCATTGACATGGTGGTGTAGATGTGTTAGTGTATGTGGTACTGGTATGTTTGGATCAGACACAGCTGTTTTGTTGGAGATTTTATATACTGAGATTTTATATAGTATGTGATTTTATATACTATATACACTCACTTTGCACTCTATTGAAAAAACATTTTTTTTTGCTGAGAGGAAGCACTGATCAACTTATACCAGTGCAACAGACCACCACCACCACCACCATGTGAGTGACACTGCAGTGCTGAGAATAATCCTCTGGGGGTCTTGGCTATTAGAATAGAATAAAGGCCTAAGAATGTATGTAGAAAACAAAAATTACTACCGTAATTATAAAACTACAAAGTGTATTTATCTTCCGCTTTATCCTCTATTAGGGTCACGGGGGGGGGGGCAGATACACCCACTCACTCACACAGACACACTCTATATGGGGCAATTTGGAGAATTCAATTGACTTGATCCATGCTTTTGGACTGTGGGAGGAAACCGGAGAACCTGGAGGAAACCCACGCGGACACGGGGAGAACATGGAAACTCCACCCAGATGGGGATTCGAACCGGGAATCCCTAATGCTGAGAGGAGAACATGCTAAACCACCAAGCCACCATGCTGCCCCATCTTACAAGTGTTCATTCATTCATTCATTATCTCCCGCTTTATCCTCTATTAGGGTCGCGGGGGGGGTTCCCCATGCCCATCCAGGTGAGAACATCTCGGGCGCTTGGCAGATACACCCAGGACAGGGGGGGCAATCTATCACTGGGCACACTCTCACTCACACAGACACACTCTATATGGGGCAATTTGGAGAACTCATTTGACTTGATCCATGTTTTTGGACTGTGGGAGGAAACCGGAGAACCCGGAGGAAACCCACGCAGAGACGGGGAGAACATGGAAACTCCACCCAGATGGGGATTCGAACCGGGAATCCCTAGCGCTGAGAGGAGAACATGCTAACCACTAAGCCACCGTGCCGCCCCATCTTACAAGTGTAATTAATAAAATAAAAAACATGAAGATAGCAGCTGCTATTGCTTGGGTGCTTTTTTGGGGGCCGACAGGCACTGAAAACACTTCATTCAAATAGCAGGCATACAGGTACCACTTCTGATCACATTAATTGGAAATGTCAGACATCTCCATCACTGCACTAAACTGTACGACCCACCCTCCTGTAGATTAGCTTTACACTCAACAACAACCAAACTTTATTTATAAACCACTTCTTACAATAGAACTTCGTCTCAAAGCAGCTTAACAGCCTCCTAATGCTTCTTCCACATACAGAGCGATTTGTCATGACGATAAGATGTCTTACCAAGTTAAACCCTGAACTCTGGGAAGTCTAATCTCCATCAAATAAACTTCTTGTTGCTTCGCGCTAAAGATCTTGTGAATATAAACTTAAATTCCATTCATTATTAATGTCTAGCAGAGCTGTAGCTCAGTCTAAGATTTATCACTTACAGGTTTGTTATGGGCGGCACGGTGGCTTAGTGGTTTAGCATGTTCTCCTCTCAGTGCTAGGGATTCCCGGTTCGAATCCCCATCTGGGTGGAGTTTCCATGTTCTCCCCGTGTCGGCGTGGGTTTCCTCCGGGTTCTCCGGTTTCCTCCCACAGTCCAAAAACATGGATCAAGTCAATTGAGTTCTCCAAATTGCCCCATATAGAGTGTGTTTGTGTGAGTGAGTGTGTGTCCAGTGATAGATTGGTGTCCTGTCCTGGGTGTACCTGCCCAGCGCCCGAAACGTTCTCCCCTGGATGGACATGGAGAACCCCCCGCAACCCTAATATAGGATAAAGTGGAAGATAATGAATGAATGAAAGGTTCGTTATGGTGGGCGGCACTTTGGCCTAGTGTGTTAGCTCATCTGCCTCTCAGCACTTGGGATCCAGGTTTGAATCCTAATCTCAGTGGAGTTTCTATGTCCCCCCCCCCTCCCCCGTATCCGCGCAGGTTTCCTCCCACAGTCCAAAAACAGGGAATCAAGGTGAATTGCCTGCTCTAAATTGCTCCCTATTTTAATTGTCCCTATATAGTGTGTGAGTGAGCGAGCAATGGATTGGTGCCTTGTCCTTGGTGTATCTGCCCAGCGCCTGAAAAGTTCTTTCCTGGGTGGAAACCCCTGCTGTGACCCTAGTAGAGGATGAATCAGTCAAGATAATGAGATGAGATTTATTGTTGACTGCATATTAATTATCTATCCATTATCTTCAGCTTAATCCAATATTAAGGTTGTGGCAGGGCGCTTGGCAGATACACCCAGGACAGGGCAGCAATCTGTCACTGGGCACACACGCAATTACTCACAAACACACAATTTAGTGCGGCCAATTTACCTTAAATCCATGTTTTTGAACTGTTGGAGGAAACCAGGGACACGGGTAGAACATGAAAACTCATATCAGCATTTGAGAGCCGAAGGCGCTTACCAACACCAACACCAACGTGCTGCCCTGGATATTAATCAGCAGATTAAAAATCGAATGCCATTGCATTATACGAATGCCATTGCATTATACGTACCTTAAATATGGTCTCCATCTCATCTTTATCGATTTTCCCGTTTCCATCTTGATCAAAAAGTTTGAAGTACCATTTCAGTTTCTGGTTGATCTCACCTTTCAGTAGCAGACTCACAGCTGCTATATATTCCACAAAATCTATATACCCATCCTGAAAAGGTGAAGAAACAATGTGACAACATTATACAAACATTACTGAATAAACTCAGATATAGTAACAACATATATATTACCGATATTCAAATTCACTTTGTTCAGACAAACATTTTACATGATTAAGCTTGTTTGTCATAATGATTCAGTGAACACAGAACTTTAAAACCCTTTTTTTTTTTTTTTTTTTTGGAGCTCCACAAATAATCCCGGTAAATGTTTTGTCAAAAAAACAGACTCAATAATTGTTACTAATTAAACCTTTTTGAAAAAAATATGTGATCTGAATAAAACACATTATCAAGTTAATTCATGTCTAATATTTAAAGCACGAATAAATGGCAGAAATATGTTTGCTATAGTGTTTACACAAAAACATTTATAAATGTAAAGATTGCAATACTTTTCAAGAATGTTGTTATGATTTGTTAATTAATCAGTAAATCAAAGGTCCGTAATATGCTGAGCAGTTTTTTACAGACGCTCCAGACTGATGTGATGACATGGAGGGCTAAGCTTGCCAATAGTAAAAAAAACAAAACAAATCAATTTTATTGATCTCCAAATGTAACACACAATACTTAATGTAAACATGAAAATGAATGCGTCCAGGATGGATCTGACCCAAACATTGAGAGCTTTAGTCTATATGAATAATTTAAAATATTCATTGTGTTTATTAGATTTGCTTTATTTCATAATTATACTGAATACATTTACTTAATTGTACTGTTTAAGACTTTGCAAATGCCTAATGCTCCCAGTATTGCACATAATTTCACTTCAGCAACGGTATAAACCACAATACTTAGTTTGTTTAGTCTTACCCCGTCCATATCAAAAGTGTAGAAAACCTGGTCGACATAGCTGCTGGCCTCCTCGGTCATGCCTTGCATCTGCAGCATGTTTTTCAGCTCAAATAGAGTGATCAGCCCAGATGGCGATTCCCTCATAAACATATTGTACCAGTGATGCATGTCCTCTGCAAGGATCTCATCCAGAGATGATCCATGTGCACCCATTCCTTTTTAAAGCAAATTGTTTTGCTTGAGTACGGATGCTGGAGCAGTGAATTCTGTTACCTAAATAACAAAAATATGGTGCGAAAGCCAAAACAAAAGTCCTGTAGTTGTGGTGTCTGAAGCTAGTTGTGACTCTTGGCTGAACATGTTGGAGAAAGGTAAATAGAGCAAGTATTAAGCAAAGCCCTTAAGCTCTCCGTAGCTAAAATAAGGGATAACTCCTTAACAAGATAACTGTTAAATGTTAAACTATAATGGGAACAAAAGTGTATGGTCTAATACACATCTTCGTATCTTACGTAAAACACTGTTAAAGCATTTAAGAAAAAGCATGTGTATATTTCAGGATTAGTAATTAACCCACAAGTTATTGCATATTTTGGATCTTCATGTTTAATAAGTTCTATGTTATTGATATTCTGTTTTTGTGTATTTGGACATTAGATTTCTTTATATTTTATTTGTGAAGGAACACAATAACAGACTAAAGTGTGTATTGACACAGGTATGAAGCTAATATGGGTTGAATAATGAATATGGGTCTGTGGGCCAATCAAACTTGCACAGTCTCTACATTTACTGTATTTAAATACTTAGATACAACTCTAAAGGAATTTCAGTCATTTTGTAAATTTTGAATATTTCATTTGAGCATTTCTGTTTAATTGAGATGCAATTTATATTATCAGAATCAAAATATTTCATTAATCCCTTGGGAACTCCCCCAAATTATTCCCCAAAATATTCTCTGCCTTTTGTTTTATACAGATTAAATTAACAGTAACATTTAAAGATAAAAAATTTATCAGTTCAAATGTACGTTTGAACTTACTACTAATGTAATGTCTGCAAAACAAGAACAACTGTGTCAATCTATTTTAAGGTACTAAAGGCTAATTAAAGAGCGCAAAGCTACTTAAACGTCTGGCTTATCTCCACAACACTAGAAATAGGGTAGTAAACAGTTACATGGCTGAACTGTAGTCACGTCATTATTACAAACTTAAATGATATTGTGTTTAATACTTAATGTGGACCCTCACCTGGTCAGGACCCTCGCAGAGCAGGTATTATCTGAGTGATGGATGATAATACCTGGATGGATGATGTCATGTGTTGGTGATGGTAGTTCATTAGTATGTATTGCAGTATTATAAGTATTGCAGTATTATAAATGGAGCAGATATTTTTATTTTTATTTATTCAAATATTCCACCAAGGCTCTGAAGTCCTGGTCGAAGAAGCCAGGCTCTGGGGTCCTGGTCGAAGAAGCCAGGCTGTAGGGTCCTGGTTGAAGAAGAAGTGTCTGAAGAGGAGAGGGGTGACTGGATATATAATCATTATCAATATTATTGTCAAATATTTTTGACAATAGTAATTATCAATATTTTATTTGCTTTTAGTTTTCCATGTAAAAATGCCATTTTTGCCAAATATATTGCCATAAATATCAATGTTTATAAATTAAATATGTATATATATATATATATATATATGTATGTGTGTGTTGAGTATGTATATATAAGTATGCACATACATATATACATACACATATACGTGTGTGGATATATGTATGTATGTGTGTATATATATATATATATATATATATATATACACATACATACGCATGCACATGTGTATATATGTATATGCTTATATATGTGTGTGTGTGTGTGTGTGTGTGTATATATATATATATATAATAATACAAAGAAAAACTAATTATTCATTTTTTTATTAAGAGAATAAAAGCAGACAACTGAGGTAAAAATTATTTTAATGTATATCAACATTGGTCCAAAGGTGGTGGTGTAAAATAACATACAGCTCTTATATAAAGATATAAATACAATCTGTTTCAATACAATTACATTAAAATAGAACACTCAACATATTCAGACATATATATATATATATATATGGATGTATATAGTGTGTATGTGTATATACACACACAAATATATACATGTTTTATTTGCACTCAGTTTTCCATGTAAAAATGCCATTTTAAATATTAAGAAAATAAATGAAATAAATGATTAAAATAGAACACCCAACATATCAGACATATTGCCAAGTATTTAAATCTTCGGTTCTGGAATGACAAAACCAACTGAAGAACCAACTATTTTTAAACCTTTCATCAGATAAAAGAACAGAGTTTATTTTCACTCACAGATCTCTAAAAAAACATAGAATTTCATAAACTATGAACAGTAGCAGACACTAATAAAAAAAGGTCGGTGCAAAAGGCACTAAAAAGGTAAAGGCATATTAAAAAAAATAATAATACATTAATAGGGTTACTGTCTTCAGACCAGAACATGCAGTGAAGTGCAACAACCGTTGTTTCCAGTGTCCTTAAGTAGTTTTCTCTTTTAAAAAGGTCCCATACCCCAAACCCCTCTCTGCAGTTAGTTACATATGTGATGATCACTTGTCTTGTTCTCATTTGTAAGTCGCTTTGGATAAAAGCGTCTGCTAAATGACTAAATGTAATAAAGCAGTAACACTACTGCTTTATTACATTTAGTCATTTAGCAGACGCTTTTATCCAAAGCGACTTACAAATGAGAACAAGACAAGTCAGAAGTTATGGAGAAAACCAACTATACTGTAAATTCATCAAACCTGATTGTTATTCGATGCTGCGCCCCCCCACCCCCCTTTTTTTTTCTCTACAACAGGTATTTGTTAAAGAGATGTGTCTTCAGTAGTTTCTTAAAACTGTTTAGTGATTCTGCCTTACAGACAGAGTTGGGAAGATCGTTCCACCATGTTGCAGTGGTGAACGCCACGGAGTGAGAATCAGCTCCTCGGTGAGGTGGAACCACCAGGGGGCGATCATCACTGGAGCGAAGTGAACGAGTCAGAGTGTATTTTGAAAAGATAGAGTGAAGGTCGGAGGGGGAAGATCCAGAAATGGTTCTGTATGCCAGAGTCAGTGACTTGTACTGAATGCAGCAGCTACAGGAAGCCAATGGAGGGACATGAGTGATGGAGTGACATGAGTTCGCTTGGGGGTTAAACACGAGTCGGGCTGCAGAGTTCTGAATTAGTTGAAGAGGTCTGATTGTGGAAGCTGGGATACCGGCAAGTAGCGCATTACAAATAATCAAGCCGGGATAGGACTAGGGCTTGAACAAGCAGTTATATGTTCCTTTATAGAACATATACATTAGAGCTCTGACTCTCTTTAACTGAAAATCGTCTTTCATTCATTATCTTCTGCTCAAGCCTCTACCAGGGTCACAGGGTGGTTCCCCATGAACATCCAGAGGAAATGTTTCAGCCTCTGGACAGATACACCCAGGACAGGATGCCAATCTATTGCTGGGCAGAGATGAAGTCATTCTGAGCATCATCACATCAGCATGCATCACATGACATCTATCTTATGACACGTGCATTATGGAGGTGAATAATGACATTATATTAGAATAAGGGCAGTACTTGGCTCCAACTTGGATTCCCTAATCGCTGCTTCATTCATTAAAATATGCCCATCAGTTCAATAGAGACATCCTTACTGACATCAATCAATTATCCAAAAAAAAGCAATTACTTGAGTATCAAAATAAGCATTTGGGAAACCCTATTTCTCACAGTGTATAAAATTGTTAATATTATCTTCTATTATAAAATATACACAAACCCCTAAATAGCTACACAGACAGAAGTAACATTGTACTAATCCTGAAAGAAATCCTTAAGACTGAGTTACTTACTAAAAATAACAAAACAGTGGCGTAGAAACGCAGACGAGTAACTCACTTTAAATCCAGTTTCACACAAACTGTTGTTCTTTGATTTGAAGTTTGAACTTGAAGTTGGCATCCTACTGAATACATTGATGGTTTCTTAAGATTTTGGATACGTTTGAGATGAAGGCAGCTGTTTAGCTCAGGTTAAGTGGTCCATAAAAATATAAAGGTTTTAAAATATAGAAAATAGTTCATGAGGTTGAATGATTGGAAGATAATCAACTTGTTTGTCCTCCAGCTACAAAGAGAAATGGAAAAAAGATCACATCATTTATACCATTTATTTAATATCTGTAATATTCATTCATTCATTCATTATCTTCCGCTTTAACCTCTATTAGGGTTGAGAAGGGGTTCCCCATGCCCATCCAGGGGAGAACGTCTCGGGCGCTGGGCAGATACACCCAGGATAGGGCGCCAATCTATCACTCACACAGACACACTCACTCACACAGACACACTCTATATGGGGCAATTGGGAGAACTCAATTGACTTGATCCATGTTTTTGGACTGTGGGAGGAAACCGGAGAACCCGGAGGAAACCCACGCGGACACGGGGAGAACATGGAAACTCCACCCAGATAGGGATTCGAACCGGGAATCCCTAGTGCTGAGAGGAGAACATGCCAACCACTAAGCCACCTACTAAGCCCTATCTGTAATATATTACATATAAAAAACAATATAGTGTAAAGGGTGACACGGTGGCTTAGTGGTTAGCATGTTCTCCTCTGTTTGAGTGAGTGTGTGCCCAGCGATGGATTGGCGTCCTGTCCTGGGTGTATCTGCCCAGCGCCCGAAACGTTCTCCCCTGAATGGGCATGGGGAACCCCCCGCAACCCTAATAGAGGATAAAGCGGAAGATAATGGATGAATGAATGAATGAATGAATGAATATAGGGTAAATGATTACCATCCATGTGAAGTGAGGAGGAAATGATGTACTTATGGTCATCTGTTTCCAGCTGTTGCAGGAGAACAGAGTACACAACTTCTCTGCTTAGAGTGTATTGTGTCAGCTGTTTGTCGTCTTCAGGCATCACAAATTTCAGCTCAAACTGCATAGTGCTATTGCCGCTTTGAAAAAAAGTGAGTGGAAACAAAGTTAATGCCAAACTCTCACTGCTGTAAAATACATATAAATACCTTACACAATATAAACCTCATAAAAACGCAATACCTTTGCTGCTAAATGGTCAAGAAATAATAAAACACTCTTGGTTAGACCAATTTAGACCAAAAGGTCTAAAATATACAATGTTCTAAGATTTTTTGTTATACTGTAATTAATGTATATTAATACCCAACATATAATGTATAAATAACGTAAAAATAAATTCATGTAATGATTCACATAATGTGAAAAACAGAAGTACAAATTCCACTGCAAAGTAATATTTCGCAGAATGCAACAAAAACAGGAATCAGTGACTTGCTGGCTTTCCGATTAGGAAACTTTTACTGCGAAATGCTATATTACTGACCTTACTGTATTTCTACATTGTGTGTGTGTGTGTGTGTGTGTGTGTGTGTGTGTGTAAGTAAGGGTGTTCCCAACGATGGATTGGCTGTCCTGGGTATATCTGCCCAGCACCCGAAACCAGGATGGACATTGGGAACCCCACCACAACCCCAGTAGAGGATTAAGTGGAGGACAATGGATGGAAGGATGGACGTGAGTGCTCTGTATTAATTAACCAGCCTATGCAGTAAGAGTAGTATACTGTTTGCACACAGCTGTAAAACAAACCCAAAAACAGAATAAATATAAGCTTTATGTTCTATAAAATTACTGTTTAGTGTTTGGCTTAACACACAGTGTGAGAAGCTTAATATTAGTTGTTAAGGTATTCTCCATCACATTTAAAGCACAACTTAAAAAGGTCTTGAAGGAGAACTTTCACACATTCTCAGACTGAGTTGCTAAACCCTATTCAAATATAATACTCTTGGCTGCCAGAACAAAAGCAAACAGCAGAGGTTCTAAAACCAACAGTAGACATAACTGAAATGCCTCAGGAAATTAGAGCGTTTAAGGCTAGACTCGAAAAACACATGGTCTCCCTCGGATCATAAATGACATGCTGTACACAATAAGCAAAAACAAATAAAAATAGTTTTAAGGGATTTGTCATTTTATATTTTAAGAATTCTAAAAAAAAATACATAGTCCTGGAGTTTTAATTTCTTAAATATTCATTCATTATCTTCCACTTTATTCTCTATTAGGGTCGCGAGGGGGTTCCCCATGCCCATCCAGGGGAGAACGTCTCGGGCGCTGGGCAGATACACCCAGGACAGGGCGCCAATCCATCGGTGGGGACACACTCACTCACACAGACACACTCTATATGGGGCAATTTGGAGAATTCAATTGACTTGACAACATTGAGCGCCTTATTGCATTATTGGCCCTCCATAGCGTAATGTAGTTTGTTTTTTAAAGTAAATAATGGTTGCTTAGCAATGGCATAGTGCTCATTGAACATCGCTTCGATGGTTATATTACCCTGTGTACATGATTTAAAATAATGTATTGTATATTGAAAGTAAGTGAAAGCTGTGTGTAATGATTCTAGCAAACACCAAGATCCTTGGCAGTCAGGATGGAAAGTGCCATGAAGCGTTATAAACCCCAAGGACAGATGAAGTTGGAGCTGTGCGCATGGAGGCTGGAAACATGGCTGTGATACCTCTCTCTCCCCTTTTTAATTTAGGTTTGGGTCTTGTCCTTCTCAAACAACAGCCCCCCCCACACACACACACTCCATTCCTGTGTTTGACAAATCCTGTCTTCAATACTCATTGTGTCCTGGAGAGACAGGAAGCTTTTATACATTAAGGTTCTGATTGGATGGGGTGTTCTGTATAATACAGTACACAATAGGGCAGTGCTGGGGGGGGGGGGGCGCATAACAAGAAATCACAGAGCAAGTGATATAAAGTGAACTGAACAAAACCTCAAGAGACGACATGGAGAAATATTTAACAGAGACGACGGAGAGAGACGAAGATAATGAGACAAAAGTCAACCGAAAACTAAAACTAAATGTGGAAGCGTATGTAGCACCTGGCTTCACTGTAACTGTGACTTCACTGTAACTGTAACTTCACTGTAACTGTAGCTTCACTGTAACTGTAACTTCACTGTAACTGTAGCTTCACTGTAACTGTAACTTCACTGTAACTGTAACTTCACTGTAACTTCACTGTAACTGTAGCTTCACTGTAACTGTAACTGTAACTTCACTGTAACTGTAACTTCACTGTAACTGTGACTTCACTGTAACTGTGACTTCACTGTAACTAGCTTCACTGTAACTGTAGCTTCACTGTAACTGTGACTTCACTGTAACTGTGACTTCACTGTAACTGTAGCTTCACTGTAACTGTAGCTTCACTGTAACTGTGACTTCACTGTAACTGTGGCTTCACTGTAACTGTGGCTTCACTGTAACTGTGGCTTCACTGTAACTGTGGCTTCACTGTAACTGTAGCTTCACTGTAACTGTGGCTTCACTGTAACTGTGGCTTCACTGTAACTGTGGCTTCACTGTAACTGTAACTTCTCTGTAACTGTAACTTCTCTGTAACTGTAACTTCACTGTAACTGTAGCTTCACTGTAACTGTAGCTTCACTGTAACTAGCTTCACTGTAACTGTAACTTCACTGTAACTGTAGCTTCACTGTAACTGTGACTTTACTGTAACTGTGACTTCACTGTAGCTTCACTGTAACTGTGGCTTCACTGTAACTTCACTGTAACTGTAGCTTCACTGTAACTGTGGCTTCACTGTAGCTTCACTGTGACTTCACTGTAACTGTAAATGTAGCTTCACTGTAACTGTAGCTTCACTGTAAATGTAGCTTCACTGTAACTGTAGCTTCACTGTAAATGTAACTTCACTGTAACTGCAGCTTCACTGTAACTTCACTGTAACTGTAGCTTCACTGTAACTGTAGCTTCACTGTAACTGTAGCTTCACTGTAACTGTAGCTTCACTGTAACTTCACTGTAACTGTAGCTTCACTGTAACTGTAGCTTCACTGTAACTGTAGCTTCACTGTAACTGTAACTTCACTGTAACTGTAACTTCACTGTAACTTCACTGTAGCTGTAACTTCACTGTAACTGTAACTAAGGTGAGAGATGAATAAAGACCGGTGTGTTTAATGGTAAACGTGACGAGTAGAGCAGCGATCAGAACGCTTTATGAAAACTACTTCAGAAAAGCTGTGCTGCAAAACGGACGCGCTGGAGACATAAGTTCTGACTTCCTCATTTAGATATAAATATAAAAAACAGCACAAATTGTTATATTCATTTTTGTTTGTAGGTTAAAGTGTTAATAATAAATTGAGCTCCTGAATGAATGTTGCTGATGAATTTGAATTTATTATTATTGATTGATTTTATATAACTTCATTTTTCAGTATCAAATGGCAGTCAGTTCAAAAATGTTTCTCGTTTAAATAAGGATTTCATTCGTTTCTGTAACAAACCAAAAAACTAAGTTAATAAAATGATTCTTTGTTCTTAAGTTGATCTCTATTTCTTTCTTTTTTCTTTTCTTTATTGTTAATAAGGAGACATTGTTATAAAAGAGCTGAACTTAGAACAAATTTATAGACAAATCATACTACAGAGGGCGTGTAAAAATACTTTATTCCATTTTGTAATATACGGGGGGGGGGGGGGGGGGGGGGGGGGCGAGAGTGTGTGTGTGTGTGTGGGGGGGGGGGGGGGGGGGGCTTAACAGAAAATAATTGAGAATCACTGCAATAGGGTAAAAACTCTAATTCTAAATAACTAAACCACCATTTTGTAAAGTGTAAATAATGATCACATCATCTCATTCAGTGCATTCACATGAGCAACCATAATGCAAAAGAAACAACAGATGCTCTGCAGATCTGAGGTTTCGTGTGTGTTACCACAGTGTGTGCATATGGTCCTCATCGTGCTACAGGCCCATTCTGCCAGATAAAGCTGCTGCTTCGTCGAAAGAGCGCCCTTCTTACATAACAGAGTTTATTTTAAATGTTTATATGAGCGCTACAGGAAGTGCTGTTTTAGTTTAGTCATCATGGTGCTGCTCCAGATTTCTCATTTCTTCCTTTACTCAAGCAGGCCATTCAAAACAAACTAGGAAATAGAATTTGGATGAAGGGAGAGGCCTTTGAATCTTACCCCAGTGGATTTACTGTGGCTGTTGAGAAGTATCGGCCCAGAGCGTAGGAGGAACGGAAGATGTCTCCCAGCTTTAGAAAGAAAAAGAGAAAGAGAAAGCAAGATTAAAGCAATAAGGACGCCACCTCAAGACCGGACTGTCTGAAGCAGATTTTAGCCACAATCTTGTTTTTGCATTAACAAGCAGCAGATGTCATTTAAATCCTGTTTATGTTCATATTTTTTAAAATACAGTTCTCTTACCCTTTCCTGAAGAACCATAGGATCAGTGGTATTGGCCTGTGGGTTATGTAGTGTAAAATTCCCCTTAAAGAAGCGAGAAATGGTGAAGTCCTCAGGATTGAACTTGTCATCGACATCTTCACGGGGAACTGGAAAGACAAGACAAGCTGTATTGTAAAACCGCAGCAGATAAAGATCTTCGGGTGAAGTCAACACCAACAACACCAGGGTGCTTTTTCCTTCCAATGTTTCCCTTCCATGTTCTTTAGGGTTTCAGACTTAGAACACTGCAAACCTGCTTTGAGACAATGTACTATTGTTAAAAGCTCTTTATTTTTTATTAATAAACTACAACTTTTAAAAAACTTTTAAACGTGGCTTAGTGCTTTGCATGTCTTCCTCTCAGCACTGGGGATTCAGGTTCGAATCCCCAGTCGAATGGGTGGAGTTTTCATGTTCTCCCCATGTCTGCTTGGGTTTTCTCCAGGTTCTCCGGTTTACTCCCACAGTCCAAAAGCATGGATTCAAGGTAAATTGCTCTAGATTGCACTGTATAATGTGCATTTCTGTGTGTATCAGTGTGAGTGAGTGAGCGAGTGTGTGCCCAGCGATAGATTGGCAACCAGCCCAGCGTCTAAAACGTTCTACATTTACATTTAGTCATTTAGCAGACACTTTTAACCAAAGCGACTTACAAATGAGAACATTACAAGTCACAAGTTATGAAGAAAACTAACTATACTGTAAATTCATCAAACCTGATTGTTATTTGATGCTGTGCCCCCCCCCCTTTTTTTTCTCTACAACAGGTATTTGTTAAAGAGATGCGTCTTCAGTAGTTTCTTAAAACTGCTTAGTGATTCTGCCTTACGGACAGAGCTGGGAAGATGGTTCCACCATTTTGCAGTGGTGAACGCCACGGAGTGAGAATTAGCTCCTCGGTGAGGTGGAACCACCAGGGGGCGATCATCACTGGAGCGAAGTGAACGAGTCGGAGTGTATTTTGAAAAGAGTGAAGGTAAGAGGGGGAAGATCCAGAAATGGTTCTGTAGGCCAGAGTCAGTGACTTGTACTGCCCCTTGGATGGGCATGGGAAACACACCCGCAACCCGAGTAGAGGATTAAGCAGAAGATAATGAATTATTGAATAAACTTAAAAGAAGTAGGATAGAGGTTGTGAGTCAGGCCCTCCCATCCAACATCAGTATCTTGAATGCTTTTCTGCACAGCATTATGTGCTATTAAATGTTTTGGAGATGTCACATTTATTTCCTGCATATAGTTTAAGTGCAAAAACTTCAGCTACAGCAACAACAAAAAAAAAGCCTGTAACTAACTAAGGGCTAAAGTTCATGATCAAATAGAGCCACTGTCTCTATATTAATCCAAACTGTAACCCAATACTGATTCAGTGTCGTCATGCCAACTGTGCTCCAGAGTCAACATTACATAACTGCAATGATGAGTTCAATCTTTTACATGAAGAACATGCCAAATATCGCTCTGTTAGAATATGAGGAGAGCTTTAAGACACTATATAGCTAAAAGCATTGGGACAGACCTCTGAATTCAGGTTAGATATTCAGCCCTATAAGCACTGGTGTATAAAATCAAGCACCTAGCCTGCACCTGCATTCTGACATGGTTATGCTTTCTGATTGGTGGATACAGTTGAGGAAAGGTCTTTTCTGTTCCATCATGACTCTACACCAGCACACAAATCACTAAAGCAAGTAGAAACTACACTGGCCCACACAGATCCCTGACTTCAACCTCATCAAATTCATTTGCTACTGAAAAGACCATTGTGTCAATTGAGAGACTTTTTCATTGAACTGAATATTTCTGTTAAAATAGAGACCTGATCATTACATAATCTGTACACCTGATGCTGCTGGCCGCTCAAGGATGATGAGTCCCTCGGTCCTCACAAGGCTTCTTTCTTAAAAACACCAGGAATTTTTCCCTGGCATTGTCACTTCAGCTTTTTCTTTGGGAGTTTAGGCTTAAAACGCTGTAAAGCTGCGTTTAGACAACGTACTATTGCAAAAAGCTCTGTGTGAATAAATAAACCTTGAAATGAACTAGGGTTACGATTGTGAGCCAGGCACTCTCATCACATACTGTACATCAATATGTGAATTAAGGAAAGCATTTCTGGACAAAATGTAGTGTTATAAGTGTGGGGTTGCACTACGTTTGTGTATATAGTGTATATAGTGAAAAGTTCAGAGTGTAAACTGAACTTTAGTTACAGCAAAAAATAATAATAATTTAAAAAAAAAAGAAAAAGGAAATAGCTCTGAATAGTAGGTGGTTGTAATAAATTCTCCCATTTTAAACATGTACTCCTAACCGTGTAAGTTTGGAGACAAAAGCATCAGTTTCTTTGTGTTCTCTTCTTGGTCTCTTGAAACAGCAAAATGAAGCCACAACTCTTGCAGCTGCACCCAAAAAGCAAACAACTGTTCTTTCATATTTTTTTTCCTGGTCACATATCACAGGATGTGAAAATTCATTTCTGCACCACCTCAGTGAGAGAAACTGATGTCATAAAATTGAGGATTATTGTTATTATTATTGTAAAATTGTGGTTATGCTGTACATCTGTATATATGTATAATGAGAACAACCTACTCATTTTTTAACCACATTATACACACTTTTCACATATTTTTCTTTTTAAAAAGTACCCAACCCACATGCTTCTGAGTGAAATTGAATTGTGAGACTTTTGAGGTGCTGGTGTGTACCTTTACAGATAATAACAGAGAGGAAGATGACAAGTACGATGAAAGCAATGAGGCCAATGAGAATCATCCACACTTTGAGTTTCCAAACTGGCTTATTTAGGTTCTGAAGCAAATCGTCCAGCATCCCCTTACACGTCTACCAAAAGAAAAAGAAGTGTGAAAGAGCATTAGGCTTTAAAAAATGTTCTGTCTTTAAGAGACATTTAAGAGAACACATTTATTCACTCTGGCATTTAATTAATCCCTGTAGATAAACTTTGTTGTGTTGACCTTTTCACTATTAACAGTGTGGTGTTGAAAAAAGCATAATACAATATCTAGATTATTTATTAGAAATAAAAAAAAATGACCCACACTCGCTAAACTTCTTTTCAAATCTAGCATCAGTAATTTATAGTTCATTACAATCATAACAGTTCTTCTTATGCAAAGTTGTTCTTGTTACATGTTATATAAATAATTGTGCCTACTTAGTGGTTGTTAGTAACGACTGATAAAGCCGAGGCGTATTCACAGTTCTGGTTGTGAAATAATATATTCAACTTCAAGTGCATTTGTTTTATATTTAAACATCAGAAGTTTCTGTACCTGTTTTTTCTGCTTTGCTGATTCAACGCCGCCTTCAGTGTCTCTTTCAATGACATCTGCAGATCTCTGCACAAGCAAACGGATCACCTCAGTAAACCATGCATTGCTCATCAACACGCTGCATACATTTAAACACTCACAAACAATTACCTTATTGATAAATAAATTCCAATACAGACTGTACAATACAAATTGTTACTATTTCTTCAAGGTAAAGCAAAAAGTTTGATGTGACAAATAGGATGCACAGTGAAAGAACACAGTTTTAAAACAGTGATGTGGCTGATCCACTTGTATGAGTAAACACAACATAACCATGTTATTGATACTGCAGATTTGCCAGTAATTGTGACCCTTCAGTAAGTGGTAGAGGACTGTAATGTAATTCAGTGTAATGTCATATCTGTGAGATGACTGTAATTTTGTTTGTATTATAGTTGCAGATTTTTAAAAAACTCCTTTTCTTTACATTTTTTATTCCGTTTAATTGAAGCTCAGGTAAAAGTGCAGTGACCTACACAACTTTCTAATCTGAGATTGTAATAATTTTAAAACAACTTAACCTTAATTTTTAGAACATATATGATCACTCTATAAGCTCAAACAGCTGTAGTATAAAGCAAAAGCATCAAACCCATGTTTTAACAATGTGCAGCCAAATTGTCTTTAAACTTACAGCAAATAATTAAACTAATTAGGCTGTTTCTAATCACTCTAAAAAATAGATTGGGCTTAAATATACCGTACAACCGAAAAAATTCATTAAAACATGTCAGACAGGAGCAACAATTGTGTGTCTGACAAAATGAACTTACCGTGCCATCTTCCAGTAATGGGCTAATTTCATTGGGAAGATCTTGTGTCGCTGCGACTGGGTTTCCATTTTCAGTGATTACCTGTAAAATATGAGGGCAGGGCATCAACAACATGGTATAACACACACACAGGCAAATATACACAAAAATACACACTACTTAAATTACATATATATTTGGTTTACTTTAAACATCATATAATAATGGATTTATCCAAATTTCCAAAAATGTATGCAAAAAAAAAATCCAATTATTTATCCAAATTGTTATTTCGTGTTTATCCATTCATTATGTTCCGCTTTATACAGACACACTCTATATGGGGCAATATGGAGAATTCAATTGACCTTGACCTTGTTTTTGGACTGTGGGCGGAAACCGAAGAGCCCGGAGGAAACCCACGCGGACACGGGAATCGAACCGGAATCGAACCGGGAATCCCTAGTGCTGAGAGGAGAACATGCCAACCACTAAGCCACCGTGCCACCCTATTTCGTGTTTACATTAAATAAATTACAAACATAAGAAACTGTGCATTGTTCCTCTGATTTCTGCCACATTTTTGGTAAATTATCTGTACACGTCTCATCCCTATTGGCCAAACAGCATTTCTGGTTCAGTAAGAGTTGAGAACCTTGCCCAAGTACCCACATTGTGAACTTTAGCGGACCTGGTACTTAAACTCACAACCTTTATTTTAACATCCCAACACCCTAACCACTGAGCTACCACATCCACACTGATCAAATCTACAATAAGACAAGATCGTGACCCAAAATCTCTGAGCAACTTCTCCAGCAGGTGGCTTAGTGGTTGGCATGTTCTCCTCTCAGCGCTAGGGATTCCCGGTTCGAATCCCCATCTGGGTGGAGTTTCCATGTTCTCCCCGTGTCCGCGAGGGTTTCCTCCAGGTTCTCCAGTTTCCTCCCACAGTCTAAAAACATGGATCAAGTCAAATGAGTTCTCAAAATTGCCCCATATAGAGTGTGTCTGTGTGAGTGAGTGTGTGCCCAGTGATGGATCGGTGTCCTGTCCTGGGTGTACCTGCCCAGCACCCGAAACGTTCTCCCCTGGATGGGCATGGGGAACCCCCCCCTGCAACCCTAATAGAGGATAAAGCGGAAGATAATGGATGAATGAATGAACTTCTCCAACACTTCAGTATTCATGGAGTAAGCGATTCCATGATGACGTCATAAAGTCAGTTCGTCTTTCCAGGTGCTTGTTATGGGAGGGGCATTAACTTCTGCACCTTTACGACTTAAACGAACAGAAAACATTAAACATTATAAAATACGTGTACACAATCACCCCGTAGTACAAGTTAAGCCTTTTTGCCCTGAGGGTTTAATAGAATAGTGTTTTATATGAAACACAGACCCGACAGGTGAGCTCAGCCCGCGTGGAGGACGCCTTCGCAAAAATAAACCCATTTCACAAAGAACTCGCGTTTCATAAAGAGTCTCCGTTAAATAGAGATGTTTTAACGAACACTTTAGAGTTCAAAGCTTCATTATTGTGTCAGACTGTGTCGCAATGTTTGAAATGTGGACACGGCTTACACTTTCGAGTTGTAAAGCTGACTGAAGCTGACAGAAACTTATGAAAGCTCACCTCGGTCCCGGTGTCGGTCCCGGTCCCGGTCCCGGTGTCGGTCCCGGTGTCGGTCGCTCTCACCTCGCTCTTCTCTTCTCTCTCTTTGTTGTTGTTGTCGGTTTCGAGTCGAACCTCCTTTAATTCAATTCCCGACGTTTCCATGGCTTTCGGTCCAACCGCACGCGACGTTTCACCCGGAAATAAGTGACTTCAATGGATATTGTAGGATCATCCGTCATTGAACCGACTCCCTGAACTCCTGCGGGGGTGTGTGAGTGAGAGAGAGAGAGAGAGAGAGAGACAGAGAGAGAGAGAGAGAGAGAGAGAGAGAGAGAGGCAGAGAGAGAGAGAGAGAGAGACACACACACACAGAGAGAGAGAGAGAGACACAGAGAGAGAGAGAGAGAGAGAGAGAGACACACACACACAGAGAGAGAGAGAGAGACAGAGAGAGAGAGAGAAAGACAGAGAGAGAGGGGCAGAGGTAAAGGTAGAGAGAGAGAGAGACACAGAGAGAGAGAGAGAGGTAAAGGTAGAGAGAGAGAGACACAGAGAGAGAGAGAGAGGTAAAGGTAGAGAGAGAGAGACACAGAGAGAGAGAGAGAGAGAGGTAAAGGTAGAGAGAGAGACACAGAGAGAGAGAGAGAGAGAGGTAAAGGTAGAGAGAGACACACAGAGAGAGAGAGAGGCAGAGAGAGAGAGAGAGAGAACGAGAGAGAGACAGAGAGAGAGAGAGAGAGGTAAAGGTAGAGAGAGAGAGACACAGAGAGAGAGAGACAGAGAGAGAGAGAGAGAGAGGCAGAGGTAAAGGTAGAGAGAGACAGAGGTAAAGGTAGAGAGAGAGAGAGAGAGAGGCAGAGGTAAAGGTAGAGAGAGAGAGAGACAGCAAGAGAGAGGTAAAGGTAGAGCGAGAGAGACACAGAGAGAGAGAGAGAGTGAGAGAGAGAGGCAGAGGTAAAGGTAGAGAGAGAGAGAGAGACCGCGAGAGAGAGGTAAAGGTAGAGCGAGAGAGACACACACAGAGAGTGAGAGAGAGAGTGAGAGAGAGAGGCAGAGGTAAAGGTAGAGAGAGAGAGACACACACAGAGAGTGAGAGAGAGAGTGAGAGAGAGAGGCAGAGGTAAAGGTAGAGAGAGAGAGAGAGGTAAAGGTAGAGCGAGAGAGACACAGAGAGAGAGAGAGAGAGTGAGAGAGAGAGGCAGAGGTAAAGGTAGAGAGAGAGAGAGAGGTAGAGGTAAAGAGAGAGAGACAACAAAGAGAACGATATATATATATAAATATATATCCACATGCACCCTGACAGCAAAGGAACTAACACTGATGTGCTGCACATGAGGGATGAGATGATTAATGCATTATCTTCCTCTTTATCCTTTATTAGGTTCACGGGGGGGGGTTCCCCATGCACATCCAGGAGAGAACGTCTGGGGCGCTGGGCAGATACACCCAGGACAGGACACCAATCTATCACTGGGCACACTCACTCACACAGACACACTCTATAGGGGGGCAATTTGGAGCATTTCATTGACTTGATCCATGTTTTTGGACTGATTGGGATTCGAACTGGGAATCCCTAGCGCTGAGAGGAGAACATGTTAACCACTAAGCCAACGTGCCGCCCGAGACAATTAATAGATCTGGCAATTAATTGCGATTAAAAAAGTTACAATTAAATAGAACATCAGTATTGAAAACTAAATAAAATTGTCAAAAATAATCATGTGGTAGCTCAGTGGTTAGGATGTTGAGAGAGAGAGAGAGAGAGCGAAAGAGAAAGGTTAACATCATAGCATTTCTCTGAATCTGAACAGGAATAGAGGGTTCACATGAACTTCTGCTCTAGAACTTCACTGCGTGAAGTGATGTGAAAGTACTGAGCTGACACACTATGAGAGCACAGATACACCACAATGTTTATATACTTACTGTCCAATCCATCAGCTCCACTGAACATGTATGTGGACTTTGTAGTTCAATTCCATTCTGAAGTCCATATGTTTCTCTATATACTTTGTTAGTCCCTCCACAGAGCGGTAATTATTAGGGTGGTGGATGATTGCAGTGAGTTGCAGTGACCCTGTTACCAAATAATCAGTTTTTTCTACAGAGCTTACACTCAGTGAAACGTGTCCTCCACATTTAACCCATCCGTGCAGTGAAACACATTGCTGAAGTGAGCACACATACTGTAAAAGTTGCCCAGGGGACAATTGAGGTTAAGTGCCTTACCAAGTGCATTTTAGCAATAGTACCTGATGGGACCAGGAATAGAACCAGGGACGTTCAGGTCACAGGGCTGGTCCCTTACCACAAGCCTTACGACTGCCCAATTATATGTAATATAGATTGTAGTGGTTTGAAACCCTGGATCCCTCACTGTACACTCTATTAGACACAGCCACCTCATTGTTCCACCTTGTGGATGTAGCATTAGAGATAGTAGGTCATCTGTTGTTGCACTGTTTGTGTTCATCATCCTCTAATCCTTCATTAAAGATCACAGGATGCTTCTGAAGACTACAGCACTGGAAATTTATTTTACCCCATTATTAACAAGAATATAGGGCTAAGATAAAGCAATGAAAGTGCTACCAACAATGCTAGAAATTTACATTAAAATCTCTCATCTCATTATCTGCTGCTTAATCCTGTACTAGGGTCGTGGGGGGGGGGGGGGGGGGGGGTTCCCCATGCTCATCCAGGGGAAAAGTTTCGGGCACTGGGCAGATACACCCAGGACAGGGTGCCAATTAATCACCAATTTATTCATTCATTACCTTCCGCTTTATCCTCTATTAGGGTCGCCGGGGGGGGGGGGGGGTGGGGGGGATTCGGGAATCCCTATCACCAATTTCACCAATTTAGAGCAGCCAATTCACCTTGAATCCACGTTTTTGGACTGTGGGAGAAAGTTTTGGACAATCAACTTTTTGGAAACAGTTTGGGGAAGGTCCTTTTGCCTTTTAGTAGGACTGTAGTGCCCAGTCAGCAAAGGAAGATGTGTCCGAAATGTTTTCTCCTGGAAGGGCATGGGAACAACCCCCCACCATGACCCCATTAAAGGATTAAGCAGAAGATAATGGGATGAGAAGGAGAAAAGTTAAACTATGTGATTTTTTTTCTTTAATGCTAATAATAATCAGTATTACAAGACACCTGTCATTCTAACAGAACTGTGTTATATCCAGGATGGCATCTTAATATAAAAGGTTTCAATTTCTACCAATATTCTTCATAACAACCAAAAATACAAATAAACAGTCTTTAATCTTTACAAAATTAAAAGATATTATGAGATTTTTACCCACAAATCTTAATATTACCACAATCTAACTACCAGCATACAAACAATCAATACTAATTTACTGTCATGTAAAGTTCAAATGATAAATTGACTCATTAAAATAGCTACGAAAGAGTATTTTTAATATAGAAATTTAAATTCTTTATTCAGCCATATATAACATACTTTCACACTTCACATCAGAAATTAAATTAAAATGGAATAATTCACTCAGCCACCCCAAATTGCATTAAATTGCTCCATCAAATTACAAACCTTTATAGTATCTAATATAAACAGCTGATACTCCATTATATCCATCAGCGTCAATTTAATGTCAACAGAACCCGCCTTTGGTCAGCAATGTAAGCTTAATGACGGCAAGGTTTCAAAAGAATAAAGAAGTTAAATTGTTTTATGTGTTACTCTCCCACAAACAATACAAATGATTTGATTAAAGTTTATTCTATTTTATTTAAATACTAAATACTCGGGGAAAAACATTGTTGCAATGCAAACAGCTGTGTGAAGCTCATTGGCTACGTGGTTAATGTCGTCATGACCTAAGATCACGCTGGTTCCATCTGATCGTGGACATTTGACAGGAAAAACAATGATTCACTACTTTTATACAGATTTCTGCTCCGGAAGATCTAACATCAGTCCATTTCAGCCTTCAGAAGCTTGAACCTGGAAAAAAAAAATACATATCAGCAAAATACACATTTATAGTGAGTTCACTTGTTTTGTGAAAAAGAGTTACAAAGCAAATTATTCACATTTTTTAGTGAATAGTGAATAATTCACTATATATTCACTATTATAAGACAATTAATATCAGTTACTAATTAAATACAAACCCAATTTCCCAAAAGTTGTAAGTCTGATTGTTCAAAAAGGACATTATACACACCAACCAGCCAGTTTATGTTTTACTTATGTTATTTTTCCAGTTCCACTGATCATATAGAGTTCCATTCTGTAGCCCATCTGTTTCTCTACATACTTTGTTAGTCCGCTTTAGTATGTTCTCCAATGATCCAGGCACCCACAGCGGAGGTAACAGGTGATTCTCAGTACTGCAGTGATACTGACATGGTGGTGCAGGTGTGTTAGTGTGTGTTGTGCTGGTACGAGTGGATCAGACCCAGCAGTGCTGCTGGACAGAGAACAGTCAGTTAATCAGAACATATTAGGGGTCTTATCCACTCGTACCATCATCCACCACCCTAATAATACCTGCTCTGTGGGGGGTCCAGATCATCAGAGAACAGAGTAAAGGGGACCAGATGGACTACAGCCTGGCATTATAGAACTACCATCAGGGTGGTTTCCATGTTCTCCCCGTGTCCGCGTGGGTTTCCTCCGGGTTCTCCGGTTTCCTCCCACAGTCCAAAAACATGGATCAAGTCAATGAAGTTCTCCAAATTGCCCCATATAGAGTGTGTCTGTCTGTTTGTGTGAGTGAGTGTGTGCCCAGCGATAGATTGGCACTCTATCTTGGGTGTATCTGCCCAGCACCCGAAACGTTCTCCCCTGGATGGGCATGGGGAACCCCACCGCGACCCTAATAGAGGATAAAGCGGAAGATAATGGATGAATGAATGACTATATACTTAAAATAACTTTAATTACAACAAGACTATAAAAGACATGTTACAGGTAAAATCCTCCTTTTCCACATCTTACATTTACATTTAATCATTCATATTTTAGCTCATTATCTTCCTCTTAATTCTCTACTGGGGTCACAGGGGGTTTGGTTTCCCATTCCCATCCAGGGGTGAACATTTTGGGTGTTGGGCAGATACACCTAGTCAGGTCACACAGTCAAATTCACTATATAGAGGCAATTTAAAGCAGCCAGTTCAGCCTGCCTCCCTGTTTTTGGACTGTATGAGGAAACCGGAGAACCTGGAGAAAACCCACGTGGATACTGGGAGTACCAGACGTAACCGTATGAGACGGGAAAATAATACAAGAGAAAAATAATAGTTTATAAAATCTAATTAAAATAACATTAATAAAGGGCAACATGCACATCGCATGTACTATACATAGCAATACCTTGATACATACATGACCCCTACAAACCTCCAGGTAAGTTCAAGTAATTTATTTATATATGTATTTATAATTTATGTAATTTATTATATAGTTATTTGTGTATCCCCTATGTCACAAAGCAGCTTTACAGTTTTATAAGCCTTTGAAGAGCAAGCCGAAGTGACAGTGGCAAGAAAACTCTCCCTGTTGTGTTCCCTTATTTTAAGGAAGAAACCTTGGGAGGACCAAGACTCAGTGGGGGACTCATCCTCCCTGAGCAGGCCAGGCAGCAAAGAGCAAGCGTACACCACACCATAGCTATTCGGTCGAGTACAATGTGCATGGGCTGTCGGTCCACCGCTAAAGTTCTGGTCCACTAAACAGGCCAGCAACTATAGCATCTTACTGCCCACCACCCTCTCTTCTCCCCAGCAAGGAGCCGCTAGACTTAAGGTGCTTTGCTGCCAGCTGGCACCTAATGTGGCGACACGCTGCGCACTGCCCCAATCTCTTAATGCTGCACTTTATGCTGCCCCAGCACGATGGCCGACACGCTCAGAGAGCAATAAAGCTGCTCTAGGTACAGCACGCAAAGCTCAACCAAAAGTAAAAAAAGCCTGTTCTAAAACCAAGCTATGGCTGTGCACTGTGGTGGGCTGTATGGGGGTTAATAGCATCTGCATCTGCGCTCAATAATCACGGCACAAACATATGTGCTCATATGTTTGTGAACATTCTTTGGACCGATGAGACAAAAGTTGAACTCTTTGGAAGGTGTGTAATAAGAACATTATACCAACAGTAAAATATGGTGGTGGTGGTGTGATGGTCTGGGGCTGTTTTGCTGCAGCAGGGCCTGGAAGACTGTGATAAATGGAACTATGAATTCTGCTGTCTACCAAAAGATCCTGAAGGAGAATGTCCGACCATCTGTTCGTGAACTCAAGCTGAAACGAACTTGGGTTCTGCAGCAGGACAATGATCCTAAACATTACATTTACATTTAGATTTAGTCATTTAGCAGACGCTTTTATCCAAAGCGACTTACAAATGAGAACACCACAAGTCAGAAGCCATGGAGAAAACCAACTATACTGTAAGTTCATCAAACCTGATTGTTATTCGAAGCTGCTTTTTTTTTATAACAGGTATTTGTTACCTGCTAAACACACCAGCAAGTCCACCTCTGAATGGCTGAAGAAAAACAAAATGAAGACTTTGGAGTGGCCTAGCCAAAGTCCTGACCTGAATCCTATTGAGATGTTGTGGTATGACCTTAAAAAGGCCGTTCATGCTCGAAAACCCTCTAATGGAACTGAATTAGAACAATTTTGCAAAGATGAGTGGGCCAAAATTCCTCCAGAACGCTGTAAAAGACTCATCGCAAGTTATCGCAAACGCTTGGTTGCAGTTGTTGCTGCTAAGGGTGGCCTGACCGACTATTAGGTTTGGGGGGGCAATCACTTTTTCTCACCCTTAATAATAAACACCTTCATTTAAAAATAGCATTTTGTGTTTACCTGTGATATCTCTCATTAAAATTTAAATTGGTTTAATGTTTCCGAAATGGGCGGCACGGTGGCTTAGCATGTTCTCCTCTCAGCACTAGGGATTCCCAGTTCAAATCCCCATCTGCGTGGAGTTTCCATGTTCTCCCCGTGTCCTCGTGGGTTTCCTCCGGGTTCTCCGGTTTCCTCCCACAGTCCAAAAACATGGATCAAGTCAATTGAGTTCTCGAAATTGCCCCATATAGAGTGTGTCTGTGTGAGTGAGTGTGTGCCCAGCGATAGACACCCTGTCCTGGGTGTATCTGCCCAGCACCCGAGACGTTCTCCCCTGGATGGGCATGGGGAACCCCCCCCCCGCGACCCTAATAGAGGATAAAGCAGAAGATAATGGATGGATGGATGTTCAGAAACGTTTAAGTGTGACAAACGTGCAAAAAAATCAGGAAATCAGGAAGGAGCAAACACTTTTTCACACCGCTGTACCTGTATTTCGTCATTCCCTTCGGTGGCTGTAGATTCCCCTTGTTCCTCCAAACCCTCCATCTCTTCTGAACACGGTTCCTCATGCTGCTTTTCCTCTGGGTTCTGAATCTGAATCTCCACAGGCTCAGCTGCTTCACATCTGTCTGAAAGCTCCTCCTCCGCCGGCTCCCCTGCTTCCTCTCCATTCCTGTTCTCAGTCCCTTCATTGTCCTGTCTGATATCAAGGTGAACTTCCGGTTCTGCAAGATCTTGTTCTAAGGTCTGAGTGGAGTCTTCCAGCTGCATCTCTGCGTCCTCTGGAGGCGAACTCAAAACCTGTTCTGCGTCGCCGTTCTTATCGGAACTGTTTGGGCTATTTGGGCTACACTGATCGCAAGGGGATGAGGGGGTGTCGTCATCACTGGGGACTGATGTCACCTGTTTTCCTGATGACCTTCTGTGCTGACGCGTGGGTGGACGGCGGTTGAAAGTCAGCCGGACGCGACTCTGGCAAGAAGAAAAGAATTAGTATTAGAATAATGTTATGAATTAAAGGTTGTAAATCAAAAAACAAACCAAGTCTAAGCACATATAGAATCAGTTAAATATTGGGCGCGGTAGCTCAGTGGTCAGGGTGTTGGGCTGTCAATCTGAAGGTTGAGGGTTCAAATCCCAGGTCCACTGAAGTTACCAGTGTGGGTCCTTGAGCGAGACCCTTAACCCTCATTGCTCCAGGGATGCTGTGATGAACCCTGTGTTCACCATGTAAGTCGCTTTGGATAAAAGCGTCCAATTAATGACCAAATGTTTGTAAATGTAAATGTTTGGACGCACCCCCTTCTTGCTCCATTATTTATTTAATTGACTGTTTCAACATCGCCCCTATCTAAATTGTCCCTATGTAATGTGTATGTCTGTGTAAGTGAGTGCCAGAACAGAGTAAAAGAGACTACAAGTAGTCCACAAACAGATGGGCTATAGTCGGGAATTGTAGAATTATCGCAACCTATTGTGACACCTTCATCTGTTTAATGAGAAGATTATCTTTTGTACCGTTATTTACTGGCATGAGGTCCTGCAAAGCTGTGTCTAATATGCTGTGGGGGAAATACATGATTTCAACCATTAACCAAAACAGGGTAGCGAGATAAGATGATAACCATGTTTTTATTATTAGTTATTATTAATAGATATTAATATTAATAGATATCATTTCAGTTTAGAGTAGTTAAGCAATTTAAATAATGAAGGCATATGTACAAAATCAAGGCTTCTTTAATCTCAAATTAAGTGAAGTAAGCCTGAAGGGATTAAAATTCCTGTCCAGTTACTGACCGCTTGTAGAGCTTAAGCTCTGAAAACCACTCTTTAATGTTTAGTGGATTTTTAGTATAATATTTTAATATATTTTTCTTCTATAAAACAATGGCATTAATATAAGAGTATACATTTATTTCATGATAGAATTTAATTAATAATTAAAATTTAGAATTAAATTATTTTTGTTTTCATTTTCCTTTTATTTTTGTTGTGGCCTTCTTTCGCCCCCTGGCGGCCACACTTTTAAAAGCACCATTACCGTGCTGCCATATAATGGATTGCAATATACTATATGTATCAACTGTGTTAACATTAATAGAACAACATTAACATAAATAAAATAGCATTTTGTTCATAATTCATATTTGTTTTGTTTAATATGTTAATCATTTAAACAACAGGGTCATTCATAGGCTTGTGGTTAAAAAACCAGCCTTGCAAAGGTCGCCGGTTCGATTCCCAGTCCCACTAAGTACTATGGCTGAAGTGCCCTTGGGCAAGGCATCTAACCCCAGTTGCTCCCCGGGTGCTGTGTACAAGGCTGCTGTGTTTCACTGCACAGATAAATGTGGAGGACACATTCCTTCATGTGTGTAAGTACAGGTTAACTGTATTAAAATATTTAGTAAAGGATGGCATTGTGGAGAAATTGCAAAAGATTAATTTGTAAAATTATTGTAAAAAATGCTAGATAAACAAATACATTTAAACTTAATTATACTATAACAGATGTGCAGCAACATGTGTTTGACTATCACATATAAGTATTATTTTAAAAAATGATTAATAGAAAATATACACAGAAAAAAAAACATGATGGTTATTACTGCTTATACATGAAGTGCCAAATATAGGCATAGTGGGAACTACAGAATAACACTGGACTATAGAAGAAAAAAAAACATTCAACAAAGTGCTGAATCAAAAAAAAACAATAGAAAAGACTTAACAGAAAACAACACTTAAAATTCCCCAAGCATTAAGTCACAGATAAGAGCACAATAAAGATCTAGCCAAAAACATTCCTGTGCTTTTATCAGTCAGCTGAATAAACAGTTTGGGTATTACACTACTGCTGTCCAGAGTTTTTTCTAATTGTTTGGTTACCTCTGGTCTTTGTTATTTGAATTTTCCATAGGAAAATAATTGAATACACCCTCCACGGCTTTATCAACAGCACAATTGATATCCATATACTCATAAAAACATCAAATATTAAAAGCTGGTACAAAAGTGATGTCACATTTAATGTGTAATATGCAATTCTTTTAAGTTAAAGTACCAAAAAAGTTTGTAAAAACAGGGTTCATATTTTAAAATGTTACCATAGCTGATATACTGTTAACGTTGACATAAATTTTTATTCCTTTGCAGATAAAAATACTTAATGATATATTTTTTCCTCCGCATCAGCTCATGAGTTTAATATATTGAGTTTATTATAGCTTATATGTTTATATTAATTCTGTAGTGGCTGAAAAGGCAACTATACCTTGTTAAAATTGGGCAGGCGGTTGCCTTCAGCTGGCTGCTCAAAGCTGACGGGCACCTCATCGGCCCCGGTGTGCTGAGAGGGCCGCAGTGTGGGACTCCTAGGGCCGCAGGGACTGATGAGACAAAATGGTAAGGGCTGCTTTTTGGGGTCTGGACTTTTGACTGAGGGGAGCAGTGCAGTGGGGGTCAGTGTTAGATTTGCCTGAAACAGAACATACAGGAAATGCATTAGCGAGATACTGAAAATATATTCAAAAGTATGTTTTTTATGAACTGTATAGACTTTACATGGACTTTTATTCAGAGACTTACAAAAAACCTTAAGCATCAACATTGAACTGAGTTACAGCCTGCAGTCGCCACAATTACATTGTGTACAGGGTTTGGATTTGTTATATATATATATATATATATATATATATATATATATATATATATATATATATATATATATTTTATTTTATTATTTTTTTTTTCATTCATTCATTATCTTCGGCTTTGTCCTATATATTAGGGTCGTGGGGGGGTTCCCCATGCCCATCCAGGGGAGAACGTTTTGGGTGCTGGGCAGATACACCCAGGACAGGACGCCAATCTATCACTGGGCACACACTCACACAGACACGCACACATACACACACTATATGGGGCAATTTGGAGAACTCAATTGACCTTGATCCATGTTTTTGGACTGTGGGAGGAAACCGGAGAACCCGGAGGAAACCCACGCAGACACGGTGAGACATGGAAACTCCACCCAGATGGGGATTCGAACCGGGAATCCCTAGAGCTGAGAGAAGAACATGCCAAACACTAAGCCACCGTGCCGCCCGTGTATATATATATATATATATATATATATATATATATATATATATATATATATATATATATATATATACACACACACACACACACACACACACACACACAAATACTTTTCATTTTTTATAAAATATTACCAACACTTTACCATTTACTACAGTCAATCACAAAAATACTCTATCACAGAATATTTAAACAACATTGTCGGCACACAGAAGTGCTGAAATGGCAGGTGTGGTGTAGACCATGTGAAAAGACCTTGGTAGTTGGTGCAGCCTCCCTTCATAGAGTTCAGAGCTCAGTTTTCTCCTTTAATAGCTAACGAGACTGTTGGCGGTTAGTGAACCATTTTTATGTTAAAGGCATGGTGTAAATCATGGTCCTGGTTTAATGTCCAACCAGTCCTCATTTAAACTTGTCATGCCTTGGTTGTGGGTGTGGTTAGGATTTTGGGGTTTCAATCTAGGCTGCGGGTTCAAATCCCACCGTTTTCAGTGTGTGTGATGTTACAAATGTGGGTCCTTGAGCAAAACCCTCATTGCTCCAGGGATGCTGTATCAATCCTGCATTCTGACCACAGCCATCATATAAGATTAAGATAAGATTTTTTATTGGCCCCACAATGTGGAAATTCACAGTCACAGCAGTGAATGGATAATAAGTTAAAAAGCTAAGAAGATGCATCTAAAATATATCAAATATACCGTCGTTTTGGTTTGTTCTTTGGGGGTTCAGGTTCTGAACTGTAAAGCTGCTTTAAGGCAACATGCTACTGTAAAGCTCTGCATAAAAAAATTAACTATTAATTATAAATTACATGACAACCAACCTCATTAACAACAGTTTAACTAATGGTAATCTATATACTGTACATATATATAGTTATATATAATAGTATTTGTGTGTATTAGTGTGTGTATGTGTGTGAGTCTTATCCACTTCAGTGCCCTTGGTAACTAAATACACCGTGTTTATTAATGTTGCTTAACTGCTCCGTTAAAAGAAACAAGAAATTGACAAAAACAAGATTCCATTTTATTTCGAGACGTCCTCGGATAATAATTTAAAAAGAACATTACGGTGGTCCTACCTGTACAGACAGCCCTTTTATCCCATGGTTGTTAAGTCGAAAGCAGGACGACTCAGCACCCCAGGAGCACGACTAAGACCTGATCAGATTATCACACAAACCTGGGACAAGCCAAGCTTGTGGAACAGAGCCCTTCCCCCATTACTTATGTTCCTGTTCGTTTGTATTATTAGTATTATTATTAGTAGTAGTATTTATACATTTCATGGCTACATGAGTGTCTATTTACTCCACAATGAAATAATGCTGCCAATTATTGTTATTTTCTGCTACAGTATTAACAGATAAAAATCCATTTAAGATGAGTTATATATTCAATACGTCTAATAAATACTAAAGCAACATCTCCATAAGTACTTAATGTAAAAAAAACATAAATGTGTTTGGGTTAATTAATAGGTTTATGTTCTATTTGGGGTGGCACAGTGGCTTAGTGGTTGGCATGTTCTCCTCTCAGCACTAGGGATTCCCGGTTCAAATCCCCATCTGGGTGGAGTTTCCATGTTCTCCCCGTGTCCATGTGGGTTTCCTCTGGGTTCTCCGGTTTCCTCCCACAGTCCAAAAACATGGATCAAGTCAATTGAGTTCTCCAAATTGTCCCATATAGAGTGTGTCTGTGTGAGTGAGTGTGTGTCCAGCGATGGATTGGCGCCCTGTCCTGGGTGTATCTGCCCAGCGCCCGAAACGTTCTCCCCTGGATGGGCATGGGGAACCCCCCCCCCCCCCGACCCTAATAGAGGATAAAAGCGGAAGATAATGAATTAATGAATGAATGTTTTATTTGGCTTTAAATTCCAAAACTGACCACCAGGTGGCAGCAAAGTTGTGTTAAGTGATTATGAACGCGAGAAGTATGACTTAAATGACCTCTTCAGACAGAACTACTGGGAACTTTACAGATACTGTTGTTTTCTTATACTCCTACAGTAGAGTGTAGTTTCACTATAATCTTTCATCAACCAAAGTCAACAGAATAAAGTGATTCTATCAGACAGAAATGAGGGCGTTTTGAAACCAGTGAAATCATTGTGGAAATAATAAATGCAGTATTATGGGTACTTAAGTTTTACCATAGAAATGCAGAAAGAGCTTAATCACAAAGTTGTGAAATTAGTGTTAAAACGAGCCCTGTGGCTGCTCCTGTACACATATATTAACAACCGGTCCGTTTTCACGCCATTGTCTTTTCTGGAAGAGCATCCAAATGTGTCCTTAAAGCAATGAGGACTGTGTTAAGGTTAAGGTTTGGGTATAAACACAGGAAGGTTCCTGCTTATTTTCCAATCTGCAATCCCACAACAAATAAGATTTTGATTTTTTTTGATTAAATGATACAAGGAATTTTGTCAGCCGTTTTAAATAAATGTGTCTGCTGAACACTGTAACTGTACAAGTCATTGGTGAAAATAACCCATGAGTTTGCATACTGTACTGTATGTTTCTTTAAGTAAATAAAACCGGAGTGTATAAAGGATAATGTTCTTCTTTTTCACTTACCTGCAGTTTTTCGATGAGTGGGGAACTCTTGATTTTGGGTTTGGCAGGTGGTGGAGGTGCAATGATTGGTTTCTTAGTATAGAAAAAAAAAGGATATTTTTAATTCATCAGCAGCATAAATACTTTCTACAAATTCTGTAGATTATACACAGAGGCAATCGCAGGAAACTGCCTTACCTCCTTCTCGTTCTCACTACAAATCTGGATTTCTGAATGCAGAGATGATGGAGGACTCTCCTCCTGTAGGGTTCTCTGAGACGGCAACAGAATGTTTCACATACATTATAATATTAATAAAAGAGCAGGACTGTGCCTATAATCAAAAGTCCAAAATCTAATTTAAATAGGACTGTACAAAATAAAAGACATCTAGGGCAACTATATATATACACACACACACACACACACACACACACACACATACATACATTCACCAGCCATCTTTCTATACCTATATATATATATCTATATATATGCTTTATAAGTTTATATAAATAAGTTTTTATATATATAAGTTTTAGAAATATTTTTAGGATAATTTGCCTTCACTAGTACTTTTAAAATAACACATTGGCTCGATGGGGTTACCTTCACATCAGAAATGAGATGCACCTCTGCCGGATCAGTGGGAAGTGCTGTTGACTCGCCGCAAGGACCTCGATTCAGTTCCTGGACAGAGTGATTAAAAGTCTTTGTAAGTGGAACTCGCATGTTCTTCCTGTGTTTGTGTTGGTTTCCTTTAGTTGCTTCAGTCCAAAGACATGAAAGTCAGCTGAACAGAGGATAATAAACTGCCCCAGCTGTAACTGTATTCATCTCTGTGTTGGTCCTGTGGTGGACCGGCCACCCGTCCCTGTACGAGTGAGTGTCCTGTCCTGGGTATATCTGCCAGGCACTCAAAACGTTCTCCCTGGACGCGCATGGGGAACCCACCCGCGACCCTATGATCTATTTGGACCTGAACACTACACAATTTAAATAACTTTGTTTTAACAGCAAGGTCATCATGTCTTTACTATGGAGGTTAAAACAGTATGAAGTGTTACCTCTGAATTCATTTCCACGGGCAGTGAAGGAGTTTGCATCTTTCCGGCCAGTTCAGCCACCATTGACTTGACCGGGGAAGACTCCTAAACAAAATCCAATCGTATTTCATCATAAGTTATAAAACAAAACCAGTCATTTTGCTGTAATATACGCTGTGCTTCATGCTTTACATTGTTATTTAATGCTTTGGCTTCTTTGTTCTGTTGAAAGGTTAACTAAGTGCACAGCACTGTTGCTGGGGGATGTTCTTTGACCCGTGCTTTCCTCAAGCAGTTTACAGCTCACTATGGTTTGTTCTTCTGTTTACACTGGATTCCCACTCTAGAATATCCTCGGACCACCAAAAGAGCAAGCGCAAAAAAATGACACAGCTGCAGGGGAGAGAACACGCCCAAGTGGAAGTTTTACATGCCTCTGTATTTTTCTGCCCCATTACAAAAACCAAGATGCAGGAGTTGGCCGCAGTCTCCGCCAGCACTTGTTTCATGAGGCTGATCAGGTTTCCCACTTTCACAACAACAGGAAAATGGAGGGGGGCTGACCTAAATGTAGTGAGTAGTGCAGGGAAACGGTGACATCAGCCCAGAAAAGCACTACCAGAGAGAGAGGTTGGGCGTTTCCTAGAACATTAAAACACAGCTGACTAACATCATGCAAACTGCCTGGGGAATTATAAAGAGGGCTGTTTCCATCGTGAGTCCTCTCTCTCGCGCGTGCTCTTTCATAATATTATCCAATAAAACTTTCACATGGGAAGCATTATAAAGTTCATTAAAAATCATGCCAATGCCAGCTAGCGTTACGATAGTTTATTGTAAACATGCTTCTGGCTTCGAGGTGTCTGGAAGAAACCACTCAGCCTTCATTACAGTAGTTTTAGGATTTGACTTATCTAGCAATTAAAAAGGTTATGAGCAAAAAAAAAAGTCCTTAAATGTCCAACTGCGTGCAAATCATAATAATAACGTAATGTGCAATACAACTGATCCTTACATAAGCTCACAAAATATACATCTGCCTGTAGATAGACTGTATTTTTCATAATCTAAAGATGTTAAGCCCAGCGATAGATTGGCACCCTGTCCTGGGTGTATCTGCCCAGCACCCGAAACGTTCCGAAACTGGATGGGCATGGGGAACCCCCCCGCGACCCTGGTATAGGATGAAGCGGAAGATAATGGATGGATGGATGGATAAAGATGTTAATAACAAGATGTTATGGACATGCCCTCCAATAGTCAAAGTAATAAGATTAGAAG
>JAFMOC010000272.1:357500-365000 GCA_019802505.1 Corydoras sp. C115
AGGAGAACATGCTAACCACTAAGCCCCCGTGCCGCCCTTATTGTATATTATATTTTACATATCAATATCGTATTTATATCTTTATTGGGGCTTTCTATTATATTATATTATATTATTTTCTTTTAAAATTTAAGCTCTAACTTTAATAGAGCAGGGTAAACGGGGTCCGTGAGCCATGATTGCGTTATTGTCTAATGGACCACATGCGATACAAATGATAATAAAACGTTCTTGAATCTTGAACAACATGGAGAAGTAAGAAATCATCACACTGCAGTTTCTTTTTCAGGCGGCGATACCGATCAGTAACTCTCACACACAATCACACACAATCTACAAATGACACCATGCACTGCTCAGACGCACACCAGCAATTAAAACCAAGAGATTAGTTGTAAATACGTTTGCGCTTTTCTAATGGCACTGATCTTCTTTTACAGAGGAATACAAAGCACATGGGTTAAAAGCGAGACAGTGGATACGGAAATACAAGATCATAGAACCCTATGAAACCATCAGTCCTGCGATCAGCGCCGTCAGGACTGCAGTGTAATCATCCAGTGTGCTGGATCACCGCTGGGAAACTTTCAAGGTTCGACTTTCAGGAACGGTCGTATAAAACGGCTGCCGGGTCTCGTTAATGTTAGACGAACTGAAGCAGACCGTTCCCCGTCGTCTGTAGGTTTCGGTGGGGGGGGGGGGGGGGGGTCACTTATTTGGTCACTTATTTGGAATAACACGATGTTTTCCATCAGAACTGTGAGCTTTTTATTCAAGGGACTGACACTGATTTTATTTATCAGGGAAAAAACACTGCACTCGGGCGGCACGGTGGCTTAGTGGTTGGCATGTTCTCCTCTCAGCGCTAGGGATTCCCGGTTCCAATCCCAATCTGGGTGGAGTTTCCATGTTCTCCCCGTGTCCGCGTAGGTTTCCTGCGGGTTCTCCGGTTTCCTCCCACAGTCCAAAAAACATCGTTCATTCATTCATCATTATCTTCCACTTTATCCTCTATTAGGGTCGCGGGGGGGGGTTCCCCATGTCCATCAGGGGAGAACATTTTGGGCGCTGGACAGATACACCCAGGACAGGACGCCAATCCATCGCTGGTCAAAAAACATCGATCAAGGCCAATTGAAGTCTCCAAATTGCCCCATATAGAGTGTGTGTGTGGGTGTGTGTTTGTGTGAGTGTGTGCCCAGCAATAGATTGGCACCCTGGGGAACCCCCAGGCATGGGGAACCCCCCCCCCCAGCGACCCTAGTAGAGGATAGAGCAGAAGATAATGGATGGATGGATGTTACAGTCATTAATTAATTCATTATCTTCTACTTAATCTTCTATTAGGATCACAGTCGTGGGGTTCCCATGCCCATCCAGGGGAGAACGTTTCGGGCGCTGGGCAGATACACCCAGGACAGGGTGCCAATCCATCACTGGGCACACACTCACTCACACAAACACACACTACTGTATATGGGGCAATTTAGAGCACTTCATTTACCATATACATGTTTTTGGACTAGGCGGCACGGTGGCTTAGTGGTTTAGCATGTTCTCCTCTCAGCCCTAGGGATTCCCGGTTCGAATCCCAATCTGGGTGGAGTTTCCATGTTCTCCCCGTGTCAGCGTGGGTTTCCTCCGGGTTCTCCGGTTTCCTCCCACAGTCCAAAAACATGGATCAAGTCAAGATCAAGTGTGTTTGTGTGAGTGAGTGTGTGCCCAGCGATAGATTGGCGCCCTGTCCTGGGTGTATCTGCCCAGCGCCCGAGACGTTCTCCACTGGATGAGGACCCTAACATCGGATAAAGTGGAAGATAATGAATGAATGTTTTTGGACTGTGGGAGGAAACCGGAGAACCCAAAGGAAACCCACATGAATGAAATGTGGGTATTTGGAAGACAGAGTGCAGGTCCCAGTCGATTTTCACTCATCATCATCATCACTGTGATTTATTTCCAAATATAAAAAATTGATTTAGTGTAAAGATAAAGCAGCAGCAACATCCAGCACCAAAAAGAGGAATTTGGAATACAAGGCAAGTTCAGACAAACTTAGTGGAATGTCAGAAACCCATGAACTGTAAAGATACTTAACAGATATTTCTGTTTTTCCTGCGCAGCAGCGAAACCAGCAGCGAAAGTCCAGACGTGTGCGTTCTATATATATAAAGCTGCCATCTCCATACGCAGTGGGTCACATGACCACAAGAGCCATCTCACTACATTTTCCTGATGAGGTTAAAGCCCCAACCTCCCCCCCCCCGTTCTGGGTTAATGAACCGCTGATGGATTGCACAGGCCACGGCTTGATAACTATCCTGCAGGCTATTAATTCCCTCTAATCTGAGGTGGGGTATAATTTTGGGGAAACCATGTGAGAGATCACGGAGCTTTTCAAACAGAACCGGGATGAGGAGGACTACTTAATGAATGGCTGTGCGTCTCTCAAACATGCCGACGTTCTGGGGGATAAGTGGAGGACTTAAATCTGCGGTCAGATGATTTAAAGCCAACGACTTGCCGACGTGAAGCCACTCCGACTGTAAACACTGTCGTCCGCAAACCATCGGCGTCCCATATGCACCCCATTACGTAGATTATGTAATTAGACAACTACTGCTGATTACTTTCTGTAAACAGTTTGGGGAAGGCCTTTTATTTCACACAACCAAGTGCTATCCACACAATCTCAGGTATCTATATAAGCTTACCGGCCATTTTATCAGCTCCACCTCCTCAGTTCTACCCTCACTGTGTGTTTTTTCAGTTCCACTGATCATATAGATGGACTTTGTAGTTCTACAGTTCTATTCTGTAGTCCATCTGTGTCTCTACATACATTGTTAGGCCGCTTTAGTATGTTCTCCACGGAAATGGTATTAGGGTGGTGGATGATTCCCATGATTCATAGTGTGTGTTGTGCTGGTACGAGTGGATCAGACACAGCAGTGCTGCTGGACAGAGAACAGTCCACCAATCAGAACATACAGGGGTCTGATCCACTCGTACCATCATCCACCACCCTAATAATACCTGCTCTGTGGGGGTCCAGATCATCAGAGAACATACTAAAGCGGACTAACAGAGTATGTAGAGGAACAGATGGACTACAGAATGGAACTGTAGAACTACAAAGACCATCTATATGAGAGTATATTCATTCATCCATTATCTTCTGCTTTAACCTCTATTAGGGTCGCAGGGGGGGTTCTTCATGCCCATCCAGGGGAGAACGTTTCGGGCGCTGGGCAGATACACCCAGGACAGACACTCACTCACACAGACACACTCTATATGGGGCAATTTGGAGAACTTAATTGATCTTGATCCATGTTTTTGGACTGTGGGAGGAAACCGGAGAACCCGGAGGAAACCCACGCGGACATGAGAAGAACATGGAACGGGGAATCCCTAGCACTGAGAGGAGAACATGCCAACCACTAAGCCACCATGCCGCCCTGTGATTATATACGTGGAGAAAACAGACAATGCAGCAATAAGGGGGTGTGTCCAAACTTTTGACTGGATCTGTAAATCTGAACAGCTACACAAGGAACAATTTTCGTGTGTGTGATCGAACTCTAATGTAAGAAACGTAAGCAGAACCTCAGAAACCTTTTTCTGCTGAGCTTCAGAACCCAAGCTCATTACACTATGTTTCCATCTTCTGTTCTAACTGGTTCCCCTCGTTTTCACATGGAGTACGCCAGTTTACAGCTATGCCCCGCGGTTGGCAGCGACACCAAGGCGCTGAAACGACAGTGAGAATAGATGCCAGGCCCGAAGTCTGCTTCCGGATCAGAAACGCCGTAAAGGACAGACAGCCATGAACCATGACAGAATGGAAACGATGGAAAATCCATGCATGATGCATCTTTCAGCAAGTGTTAAAGCGAAGCACGACGTCCGGCCACTAAAACTGAAACCATAGCGCAGGCCTCTCTGTGTGCAGTGCAGTGAAGCTCATCATGACTTATTTCAGACATCATATGACTGAGTGAGCATGTGCTGTTTTAAACTCGGAGGACTTTATGCAAAACATTAACTTCAAATGAGCAACAGGTTACTTTAACACGGCGGATTCGGGGTTTATGACACTCGTAGAGATCATTTCTATAATGGTGGTGGCCTTTCAGCGTTAAGGATCAGGGTTGGAATGGACAACTGATGACTATACAATCTGTACATTGATGCTGCAGAAATGTGGACCCGATGGTGGACGATACATGTGAGAGAATGATGTCTCATGCTCCCTGAACCATCCATCCATCCATTATCTTCTGCTTTATCCTCTATTAGGGTCGTGGGGGGGGTTCCCCATGCCCATCCATTGGAGAACGTTTGGGGCGCTGGGCAGATACACCCAGGACAGGACACCAATCTATCACTGATCACACTCACTCACACACACACACACTCTATATGGGGCAATTTGGAGAATCCAATTGATCTTGGGGCAGCACGGTGGCTTAGTGGTTTAGCATGTTCTCCTCTCAGCACTAGGGATTCCCGGTTCGAATCCCCATCTGGGTGGAGTTTCCATGTTCTCCCCGTGTCGGCGTGGGTTTCCTCCGGGTTCTCCGGTTTCCTCCCACAGTCCAAAAACATGGATCAAGTCAATTGAGTTCTCCAAATTGCCCCATATAGAGTGTGTTTGTGTGAGTGAGTGTGTGCCCAGCGATAGATTGGTGCCCTGTCCTGGGTGTATCTGCCCAGCGCCCGAAACGTTCTCCCCTGGTTGGGCATGGGGAACCCCCCCACGACCCTAAAATAGAGGATAAAGCGGAAGATAATGAATGAATATACAATTGATCTTGATCCATGTTTTTGGACTGTGGGAGGAAACCGGAGAACCCGGAGGACACCCACGCGGACACGGGGAGAACATGGAAACTCCACCCAGATTGGGATTCGAAACGGGAATCCCTAGCGCGGAGCGGAGAACGTGCTAAACAACACGTTGTATATTGTATATTATTCATTCATTCATTCATTATCTTCCGCTTTATCCTCTATTAGGGTCGCGGGGGGGGGGGTTCCCCATGCCCATCCAGATGAGAACGTTTCGAGCGCTGGGCAGATACACCCAGGACAGGGGGGGTAATCTATCGCTGGACACACACTCACTCACTCACGCACACAGACACACAATTTGGAGAACTCAATTGACTTGATCCATTTTTTGGACTGTGGGAGGAAACCGGAGAACCCGGAGGACACCCACACGGACACGGGGAGAACATGGAAACTCCACCCAGATTGGGATTCGAAACGGGAATCCCTAGCGCTGAGAGGAGAACATGCTAAACCACTAAGCCAACATACCGCCTCTTCAGAACCACTCTTTCACAATCTGAGCTCCATGAATCTTGACATCATCATCTTGGAACATGTCTGCATCATTAAAGAAGAACCGATCCATTGATGAAGAACCTGCTATTGACCTTTTCTTTATGCAGGCAGTGTGTGTACAGTAGCTATACACTCCCCCCCCCCCCACCCACACACACACACACACACACACACACACACACACACACACACACACACACACACACACACACACACACACATCCCATCCAACACGTACTCATTACTGCCTTAATAGTATATAGTTTTCCAAATATTAAATACGGGGTCACATGATCATACACAATCTGTACGGTCCTGCAGAACGTCCTCAATGGACTTATATAGATTTTAATTGTTAAATACGGGTCACATGATCATCACACGGTCTGTACATTAGTGTCCTACACTGTTGATGCTGCCTGGCCGCTCAAGGAGGATAAGACCCCCACTGAGCCTCGGTCCTCACAAGGTTTCTTCCTTAAAATAACAACATAACAGGGAGTTTTGTCTTGCCGCCGTCGCTTCGGCTCGCTCTTTGGGGGTTTAAAGGCTTATAACTCTACAGCTGCTTTATGACAATGTACTATTATAAAAAGCGCTCTATAAATAAACTGCTTGATGTCACTTCTGATATTAACAGCTATGAGATTTGCTTCAACTCATTTATTCCACACAATAAGACGAGTGTCTTCATTTGCGATCCCTGTTATTTATCTCAATGTTTCTCTGTTTATTCGTATATAACCTACGGCTGCTTCAGCTGAGGGTCACATTTGCGTTTGCATCTGTTTTTGCAAGCATCAGCAAAGTTCAGCTCAGACAAGTAGAGGAACAAGCAGCACATGCCATGTGAGGAAGTATTTCCAGCTCATCGATGTGTCTGTCTGTCTGTCTGTCTGTCTGTCTGTCTGTCTGACTATCTTGTGCCATGGTAAATAATTGTGTGATGTCACAGCACTGATGTCCAGGTACTCAGCAGTCTCCGATTATAGCCAATTATCGCTGCCAGCGCTGTGAACCCGAGCATCAGTGCTGAGACTTTTGTTCAGGCTTCGAGCTTAAGAGGCTGGGGCAGCACCACTACCCCTACCCATCTGATGAACCCAGCAGTCCAGTGCCTCACCTGCCCCCCACAGCCTTAGCGGCAGAACAACAGCTTCCTCTGGCCTCCATTGTGGATAGGGGTTGATGCATAGTGGGCATGGGGGCACAGCAGCTCGGTGCTTACAGATTCAGACTATTAATCTGATGATTGGCCCAGCGATAGATTGGCGCCCTGTCCTGGGTGCATCTGCCCAGCGCCCGAAACGTTCTCCCCTGGATGGGACCCTAATAGAGGATAAAGCGGAAGATAATGGATGGATGGAATCTGATGATTGGCGGTTCAAACTGAGGGCCACTGTGGGTCCTCGAGCAAAAACCTTAACCCTTAACCCTCGTTGGTCCAGGGCTGACCCTGTGCTCTGATACTAACCATTAAGTCACTTTGAAAAAAAGCGTGTGCAAAAAGTGATGGGGCTGCTTCATGACCAGGTTGTAGACTTGTTTTTTATTTATTTATTAATTGGGGTGACGACACAGATGGTCCGTTAACACCATGCATGTTATGCACTATGTGCACGTGTTAATCCAGTGAAGTTTAATCACTACGCCATGCACCATAACACGACGATATGGAGACAAGTAGGTGAACCTAATAAAGTGGCCAGTGAGTTTATATATCATTTAATCCCGTACTAGAGTCGCAGGGGTTCCCTATGACCATCCAGAGAAAAATATTTTAGGTGCAGATACACCCAGGGGGCGCCAATGTAGCACTGGGCAAAAACTCACAAAAGCTATATAGGGGCAATTTAGATGGGGCAATTTAGCAGCTAATTCACCTTGAATCCATTTTTTTGGCACGTGAAAGAAAACAGAAAAACAGAGAACATGGAAACTCCATCCAGATCAAGATTCAAACCGGGATGTGGATGAGAGGCGGACTGTGTTTTATAAAACAGCTGGTTTTGGGCCTTAAAATCTGATTGGCTGAGCCGTTTGTCCATCTGTGACATTATAGACAATAACACACACCTCTGAGCGCTTCACATTCGTATCAATGCGTGACGTACAATACATTATTTTAATCGTGTACCATAAATG
>JAFMOC010000272.1:370000-412500 GCA_019802505.1 Corydoras sp. C115
GACATGGTGGTGCAGGTGTGGAAGTGTGGGTTGGGCTGATACGGGTGGATCAGACACAGCAGGATCAGGTGGAGATAAAACAATGGCGCCCTCTGCTGGTCAAACAAAGCACTCCTGTATAGTGACACAGTCAGAACATGAGAATTTAAGTCTTATTTTAATTTAGCTGTACGGCGTCCAATCAAATGTAATGATGGACTTTGTAGTTCTCCAATTCCAGACTGTAGTCCATCTGTGTTCTTTGTTCTGTTAGTCCCCTGTTGGTTCTCTGTTCTCTATTGGTCAGGTGTAGTTTGGGTGGTGGATTGTTTATTGTCGGTTCTGCAGTGACACTGATGTGGTGAGGGGGTTCTAGTGCAGCATTTCTCCACCTCAGTGACACTGCTGGGATAGGACTAATGCCCCCACCAAATAACCCCTGCTCTGTGGTGGTTCTATTGGGGTTCTGACCATTAGAACAGAGTAAAGGGGACGTACACAGTATGTACTGTAGAACACAAACAGATGGACTACAGTCTGGAATTGGAGAACTACAAAGTCCAGCTTTACAGGACGTGGAACTGAGAACATGGACAATAAGTGGAGCAGAAAAGGGGCGTGGCCAATACTTGATTGGTTCTACAGATACAGACAGACAACAGCAACACAAGGACACACACCCAACCACAACACAACAAAACACACACACACACAGACAGACAATCTCTCTCTCTCAACAAACACAATATTACACAAACACACACACAATACAGACACAATATTACACAAACACACTATCACACACACACACACAATACAGACACAATATTACACAAACACACTATCACACACACACATTACAGACACAATATTACACAAACACACTATCACACACACACATTACAGACACAATATTACACAAACACACTATCACACACACACATTACAGACACAATATTACACAAATACACTATCACACACACAATATTACACAAACACACACAATATTACAAACACACAATCACACTCAAAGATACACAATATTACACAAACACGCACACTATTACATACACATTCAAATACACAATATTACACAAACACACACTATCACACACACATTATTACACACACACAATATTACACAAACACACACAGATACACAATATTACACAAACACACACACACATTATTACACACACACAATATTACACAAACACACACATTCATTCATTCATTATCTCCCGCTTTATCCTCTATTAGGGTCGCGGTGGGGTTCCCCATGCCCATCCAGGGGAGAACATCTCGGGCGCTGGGCAGATACACCCAGGACAGGGCGCCAATCCATCGCTGCAAACACACACAGATACACAATATTACACAAACACACACTATCACACACACATTATTACACACACACAATATTACACAAACACACACAGATACACAATATTACACAAACACACACTATCACACACACATTATTACACACACAATATTACACAAACACACACAGATACACAATATTACACAAACACACACACACATTATTACACACACAATATTACACAAACACACACAGATACACAATATTACACACACATTATTACACACACAATATTACACAAACACACACAGATACACAATATTACACAAACACACACTATCACACACATACACACAATATTACAAAAACACACACTATTACATAGACACAATATTACACACACACAATCACACACACATACACACAATATTACACAAACACACAAACACACACACATACACACAATATTACACAAACACACAAACACACACACAGATACACAATATTACAGAAACCCAAACCACTGTGTCAACAAAAAAAACAAAGAACGAAACCAAAGAGAAAATAAGAATTATAAACTTTTTTATTGTGCATGGATCTTTCTGCAGACACCATGACATTACAGATACAATTCCGATACATATTTATGATTATACATTTCTGAATTCATAACGAACATTTTAAAGTGATATGTCTGATACTATGCAGAGTAGAAATTTTCTTTTTGGAATGTACGGGTGTATGAGGTAACTGCAACCATTAAAATTACATAAAAATGGTCTCCTTTTTGTGCATATTTTATTTTTGTAGGTTTTTTTTCTTTTTCTCTATTTTCCCGTCCCCCGTGGACCAAAACGTAGACGTCTACCGTGGCGTGGGGGAGATGTTAAAATGGCACACTTTGCGATTACGGTCGATCACTATATCAAAAATAGGAATTTAGTCGATTTCTTTTCTTTCTTTTGACGTGACGAAGAGAAGACATCTGCAAACTACTCAGACCAAATCATGTAATTCCCCCAAAGCTTGCAAGGTACCCGGAGTTCTCGAACGCTGTGACAGCACCATTGCCAGAACCACGCACGACACGAGACCCCGTAGCCGGATTGTCGCGCCGCTGCCGCACCGCCACCACCACCTCGCAGCATAGCGCCGGCAACCGGTCACAATGACTTCACACAGAAAAAAGGCAAACGATTCCGTTTTTCACAGAAAGTACATGTAGAATTAATAAGTTTTTTCGTCTGTTTCGCGAAAGTACGTGACTTTTTTATTTTTCTTAGTTTCTCTGGAGATGATAAAGTCGGTGGGATTCGAATGGAAACATCGCGAGTGCTCGCTCGCAAGCAAAACATAATAAAATCATAACGTGGTTATACGTCTTCAATTCTCAGGCCTAAGCAAAGGTCTCGACGATTGGAAAGTAACACGGCTAAAAGGAAAACGCGCAACAGTTCGGCTAAACCTAAGGAGACGAAGAAACTCGAGAGAAATTAAGAAAACGCTACGATTCCAGCGAATCGGAAATCATTATACTGGTTTGTGATAACTGGTGTGTTTTTTGTTTTTTTGTTGTTTTTTTTGTTTGTTTGCGTGATACGGTACTACAGTTAAACATCCAAACACAAAGAAAGGGCTCGCGCTATCGGAACGAACGAATTCCATAAAATGCATTACGAGATCAAAGACGCGGTCAGTACGATTTTTCTTCTCACTAAGGTGCAAAAAATAGAACGACTCGAGAAAAAGATTCCGACAAGCATACTCTTTTTTTTTTTCTTTTTTTTTCCGTTTAGTTTTTTTTACTTTTGTCGTTTTTTTCGGTTCTTTTTGTGCTGGACGCCGTTTTGGAGCGAAGCGGTCGCGTGTAAAATCAAGCTACAGTATACTTACGTGATATTAAAAATAACTTTTGACTTGTGTCGCGTCATGCCCTTGCCCCGATAGCGCCCCCCGGAGGTGGACTGAGCGGATCCTTGCATCGTACTGTACAAAAATATACTACCTTTGCTGTTTGTCATTGTTGCATCCCTACACATTCTGCACATCAAAAAGGGGTTCGAGGAAAGTGCTGAAGGAACGTTCTATACTGTGCACATGTGGATCTAGCCTCCCTTCGCAGTGAACCGTTCCCGTCCCCGTCCTCCCTGGGTGAATGCTGGGTCCCTGTAGGGCCTTCCACCTCCTCTCCCCTGTGCTCGTGGGACGGCGGGGCGCCCCGGTGTCCCCTCTGTATTCACTGGCCCTATGAGACGAAAGTGGGACGAATGGAAAAGACAAGGAGGAGTTAAAACTAAAAAATATAAATAATAAAAAAAGAGGTCAACAGAAATTAAGAATAAAAAGTAGGATGCAGTGAGCAGCAATGAAAGCGGCAGTCCTAATCCTTCAACACGGACCTCACAGAGAGAGAGAGAGAGAGAGAGAGAGAGAGAGAGAGAGAGAGAGCCTTCCTCACTGAAAGCAGTGTGTGGAGAAACAAGGTATCCGTAGCTGGTGGATGGTAGATGGAAGAATAGGCGGCGATACGAAATCTTTTTTTTTTTTTTTTCATCCGTCCCCCTCCCGGATTCCAGAAAGAGAAAAGGAAACGAAGAGAACCGAAACGAAGTAACGCAAAGTGGAAGAGACGGGGTGTCCCCGTGGATCACTCGATGACGAAGTACTGGATGGCCACGGCGATGAGGATGGAGGTGAGGGCGAGCAGGGCGATGATGAGGAGGGAGAACTGCTCGTCCGTCAGGCTGCGGCGGGCCTGCGGGCTCTCGGCGGCTTTGGGCCCGGCGCCGCTGGGGCAGCTGGGGGGTTCTACGCGGGGAGGCAGCAGGGTGACGCTGGAACTGTACGGCCCCATGATCTCCGGGGCGTCCTGACACTGACGGAGGGCGCACACGCGGAAGCGGTACTCAGCCGACGAGCTCAGGGTGGGGATTCGGTACGTGCTTTCGGAGCCCTTGTAGATCTAGAGGGGAGAGAACAGGAGTGAAGGACGGTTCTGATACGGGACAAGACGCTTTGAAAAGGGTTCGAGAGTGTGGTAGCTCAGTGGTGCAGTCTGAAGGTTGTGGGTTCAAATCCCAGGTCCATTGAAGTTACCATTGAAGAGCCTTAATACAGCTTCCATCCATTATCTTCTGCTTTATCCTCTATTAGGGTCGCGGTGGGGGTTCCCCATGCCCATGCAGGGGAGAACGTTTCGGGGGCTGGGCAGATACACCCAGGACAGGGCGCCAATCTATCACTGGACACACACTCACTCACACAGACGCACTCTATATGGGGCAATTTGGAGAATTCAATTCACCTTGATCCATGTTTTTGGACTGTGGGAGGAAACCCACATGGACACGGGGAGGACATGGAAACTCCACCCAGATTGGGATTCGAACCGGGAATCCCTAGTGCTGAGAGGAGAACATGCCAACCACTGAGCCACCTGAGCCCTGCTGACAGCTTGTAAAAAAAACATAATAATAAATAAATAAATAAATAAATAAATAAATATATATATATATGGGGCGGCACGGTGGCTTAGTGGTTGGCATGTTCTCCTCTCAGTTCTAGGGATTCCCGGTTCGAATCCCCATCTGGGTGGAGTTTCCATGTTCTCCCCGTGTCAGCGTGGGTTTCCTCCGGGTTCTCCGGTTTCCTCCCACAGTCCAAAAACATGGATCAAGGTCAATTGAATCAGGGGTGTCTTCAACTAAGAATTTTCATAGTCGAATCTGATTCGTCAGATTTTCCCTATAGTCGACTGATAGTCGAATCAGTTAAAATTTCACCACAAGATGGCGCTATAAGCGTGTTTTTAAAAAATTTTTTTTTTTTTTATATTTTACTTCTAGAGCATCGTAAATGGGATCCCCGTTCTGGACTTTTTTCTACTTAAAAGGAAAAACCTAAAACACTCAGATCAATGAGTTTTATTTGACAAAAGGCTATATATATATAATGAAAACAAAGACATTTCATGTAAAAACTAATGCTTAGCAGCAGCCATGGGCGCCCCCATGTGGTCAAAATGGTACATTCGACTATGAGGTTCATAGTCGACTACGGTTCTCCGAATCGAATCGTCGAATCAGCGAATATTGCAGCTCACCCCTAATATTTATATATATTTATATGCTTATATATGTCAGTGATGAGACGAATATAGACTTTGATGGTACGATTATTGTTTAAAAACAATCACGATTATACGTCCCCCCATGACCCTAGTAGAAGATAAAGCGGAAGATAATGGATGGATGAAAAAATATAATAATTTTGTAGAGACTGAGAGAAACATGGGTCAGATGTGCGCAGCATTCTCGTTGCCATGGTAACCACCATTCGAAGATGGCCAAGGTGCGACTTCATGACCGTGAGGTAATGTGGGTTCCCAGGCTGAGACCGGTGTACAGTACAGACCTCATGTACAGTAAATGAACGTTTGGGGGGTAAAAAAGCAAGGTACCTGTTTAAAATCGGAATTTCCCTGCATGCACTGCAGGCAGTAGATAATTGGATCTCCTTTCATTGGTGACAGCGATTCCCAGCTGATCTCACACGACTCGTCGAGACGTTCCACACGCGGCGCTGAGGACAGATTCAAAGGCGACTCAGCGCTTGATTTTCAGTAATGAGGTAAAAAGGGTTTCAAGTCCTTACCTTTGAGCGGCGCCGGGGGTGAGAGGGGCGTGGTGAAGGTGTACACGCAAGAGAAGGGCCCTTCGCCCGCCTCGTTAAAGGCTTGAATGCGAAACGAATACGAGGTAGACTCATTTAGCCTCTGCACTTTGTGAGTGTGACAAGGTCCTTTGTACAAGGATATAAACCTAGAGAAGGGAGACAAAAAAAAAATAAATAAATAAAAAATAATAAAATATATATATATATATATATACCGTTCGTTAATATATATATATATATATATATATATATATATATAAATTAAAAAATAAAGTATTGTTTGAGTCTATGGCCAAGTGAATGTCCCAATAACATCAGAAAAGCTTTTTTATTTTATTTTAATTATTTTATTTTATTTTTTATATATATGGATTGCACTATTTGTATTACATTATTTTTCTTTTTTTAAAGTACTTATTGTAATAAATACATTAGATATATCTATAATTTTCCCCAATTACAGAGAAATGTGAATTCCCCGTACTGAGGGACCAATAAAGAATTATTTTGTCATTTTTTAGTCTAATAAAGCAGTAAGTTACAAGAGGGCGTGCATTATTGTGAATAAATCACAGGAAATTGTTTCTCCTCACAGTTTCACCTCTTTCCCATGATTTATTCACAATAATACACATATATATATATATATATACCCTTTATATATATATAATTTTTAAAACATTTTATTGTATTGATACTGCTACTGGCTGCTATATATATATATATATATATATATATATATATATATATATATATATATATATATGTAGAGCTTTGTGAGTGAGGGTTGGAAGGATGGATGGGCTCACCTGCCGCTCTTGTCTTCCATTTGGAGCTGGTACTGCAGGGAGTCAAGGGGAGAACCCTTTCCCGGGCCATCACCCCACTTCAGCCTGAGTGTCTGGTGGCTGAACGCGGTGCATTCCAGCCGGGGAGGCAGAGGGGGGAGGGGCTTGGTCTTCAGCTTAAAGGTGTGACTAAAGGGACCAGCGCCTATAACGTTCAGAGCCTGGATCCTGATCCTTTACATGCAAACAAGAGGGCAGATTATTGAATATATATTTTTATTTATTAATTCATTATTTAATAAAAATTGCACTAAATTAATGAATCGGTTTTTCGGTCAAAAACCGATTCGTTAATTTAGTGGGATTTTATTTTACTATAACAGGCTGCTGCTCTGCTGCTACTATATTATTGTGAAAGCACCAAACAATGCTTAACTTAAGTATTATTTTGCATTATAGAGCCATCTAGTGGTGAGAATCAAGCATGCAACCAACTTAATCCTACTTTCATACTGTATTAATTCACCGTTCGTTGTGAACTGTAGTGTTAATCTGTAGATTTCCATTCATGGTACATGATTTGAAATAATGTTCTACCACGTTCTCGCGTTTCTTTCTGGAACAGTTTGGATTTTTAATATACGAATAATACGAATGTGAAGCGCTCAGATTTGTGGGTTATTGTCAATAAAGTCACAGCTGGACGAACAGCTCAGCCAATCAGATTAAAGAACTGGAACTACCCGTTTCATAATGTTCACTTCCTTACGTTTCTCGTAATAGAACGTTAGTTATAGGATGACACGGTGGCTTAGTGTTTGGCATGTTCTCCTCTCAGCGCTAGGGATTCCCGGTTTGAATCCCAATCTGGGTGGAGGTTCCATGTCCTCCCCGTGTCCACATGGGTTTCCACCGGGTTCTCCGGTTTCCTCCCACAGTCCAAAAACATGGATCAAGGTCAATTTAATTCTCCAAATTGCCCCATATAGAGTGTATGTGTGAGTGAGTGTGTGCCCAATGATAGATTGGCGTCCTGTCCTGGGTGTATCTGCCCAGTGCCCGAAATGTTCTCCCCTGGATGGACATGGCAACCCCCCCCCCAGTAGAGGATAAAGTGAAATATAAAGGATGGATGATGTAGTTGTAGGGCGGCACGGTGGCTTAGTGATTGGCATGTTCTCCTCTCAGCTCTAGGGATTCCCGGTTCAAATCCCAATCAGGGTGGAGGTTTCATGTTCTCCCCGTGTCCTCGTGAGTCTCCTCCGGGTTCTCCGGTTTCCTCCCACAGTCCAAAAACATGGATCAAGGTCAATTGAATGCTCCAAATTGCCCCATATAGAGTGTGTCTGTGTGAGTGAGTGTGTGTCCAGTGATAGATTGGCGTCCTGTCCTGGGTGTATCTGCCCAGCACCCGAAACGTTCTTGCACATATCCATAGTGTTATCTTATTATGAAGCACATGGCATTAAATTCCATGCATCACAGGTTCTTTTAATAAAAACGAACCAGTAGACATACTTTGGAACGTCATTCCTACCTGTAGGTGGTGTCAGGCTGCAGGTTCTGGATGATGTATTTGGTTACAGGGCCGGTGGAGATAGGCTGTCTCTCTCCCATATCAATCAGGTAAGATGTAATCTCTGCGCCGTGATCACAGGGTGCCTCCCAGCGAAGCCCCAGGCAAGTGGAAGGGGAGTAGAGAAGTGGAGATGGCCTGTCGTCATCCTCCTCCTCCTCCTCCTCCTCGTCCTCCTCCTCCTCGTCCTCGTCTCCATCTCCTCTGTCAGAGCCCTTCTCCTCCACTCTCATCTCGCTCTCGCGGAGAGCATGCACCACACTGACGGAGGCAGGTACAGAGCAAGGGGTCTGACACAGCACCACTTCACTAAAGGGTCCCAGGCCTGCCACATTCACCGCCTGAACACAAGCAAGACGTTCATGAAGATGCAGGAATTTAACAACAGAGCTTTTCAAATAGTGGGGCGGTGCCGGGGGGGGGGGGGGGGGGGGATAACAAGAAATCACAGAGCAAGTGATATTAAGTGAACTGAACAAAACCTCAAGAGACGACATGGAGAAATATTTAACAGAGACGACGGAAAGAAAGAGAGACGAAGACAATGAGAGCAACAAAATTCATCTGAAAACTAAATGTGGAAGCGTATGTAGCGCCTAGCTTCACTGTAACTGTAACTTCACTGTAACTTCACTGTAACTGTAACTTCACTGTAACTTCACTGTAACTGTAACTTCACTGTAACTTCACTGTAACTTCACTGTAACTGTAGCTTCACTGTGACTTCACTGTAACTGTAACTTCACTGTAACTTCACTGTAACTGTAACTTCACTGTAACTGTAGCTTCACTGTAACTGTAACTTCACTGTAACTTCACTGTAACTGTAGCTTCACTGTAACTGTAGCTTCACTGTAACTTCACTGTAACTGTAGCTTCACTGTAACTTCACTGTAACTGTGGCTTCACTGTAGCTGTAGCTTCACTGTAACTGTAGCTTCACTGTAACTGTAGCTTCACTAACTGTGGCTTCACTGTAACTTCACTGTAACTGTAGCTTCACTGTAACTGTAGCTTCACTGTAACTGTGACTTCACTGTAGCTTCACTGTAACTGTAACTTCACTGTAACTGTAGCTTCACTGTAACTGTAGCTTCACTGTAACTGTGACTTCACTGTAGCTTCACTGTAACTGTAACTTCACTGTAACTGTAGCTTCACTGTAACTGTAACTTCACTGTAACTGTAGCTTCACTGTAACTGTAGCTTCACTGTAACTGTAGCTTCACTGTAACTTCACTGTAACTGTAGCTTCACTGTAACTGTAACTTCACTGTAACTGTAGCTTCACTGTAGCTTCACTGTAACTGTAGCTTCACTGTAACTTCACTGTAACTGTGGCTTCACTGTAACTGTAGCTTCACTGTAACTTCACTGTAACTGTAGCTTCACTAACTGTGGCTTCACTGTAACTTCACTGTAACTGTAGCTTCACTGTAACTGTAGCTTCACTGTAACTGTGACTTCACTGTAGCTTCACTGTAACTGTAACTTCACTGTAACTGTAGCTTCACTGTAACTGTAGCTTCACTGTAACTGTAGCTTCACTGTAACTGTAGCTTCACTGTAACTGTAACTTCACTGTAACTGTAGCTTCACTGTAACTGTAACTTCACTGTAACTGTAGCTTCACTGTAACTGTAGCTTCACTGTAACTTCACTGTAACTGTAGCTTCACTGTAACTGTAACTTCACTGTAACTGCAACTTCACTGTAACTAACTTCACTGTAATTGTAGCTTCACTGTAACTGTGGCTTCACTGTAGCTTCACTGTAACTGTAGCTTCACTGTAACTGTGGCTTCACTGTAACTGTGGCTTCACTGTAACTGTAACTTCACTGTAACTTCACTGTAACTGTAGCTTCACTGTAACTGTAGCTTCACTGTAACTGTAGCTTCACTGTAACTTCACTGTAACTGTAACTTCACTGTAACTGTGGCTTCACTGTAACTTCACTGTAACTGTAGCTTCACTGTAACTGTGACTTCACTGTAACTTCACTGTAACTGTAGCTTCACTGTAACTGTAGCTTCACTGTAACTGACTTCACTGTAGCTTCACTGTAACTGTAACTTCACTGTAGCTTCACTGTAACTGTAGCTTCACTGTAACTGTAGCTTCACTGTAACTGTGACTTCACTGTAGCTTCACTGTAACTTCACTGTAACTGTAGCTTCACTGTAACTGTAACTTCACTGTAACTGTAGCTTCACTGTAACTGTAGCTTCACTGTAACTTCACTGTAACTGTAGCTTCACTGTAACTGTAACTTCACTGTAACTGCAACTTCACTGTAACTGTAACTTCACTGTAATTGTAGCTTCACTGTAACTGTGGCTTCACTGTAGCTTCACTGTAACTGTAGCTTCACTGTAACTGTGGCTTCACTGTAACTGTAGCTTCACTGTAACTGTAACTTCACTGTAACTTCACTGTAACTGTAACTTCACTGTGACCAAAACGTTCCGTTCCAGCAGATTCCTTCTGTAGAACATCAGGAAGATCAGACCTTTCTTGACTGAACATGCTACTCAGCAGTTAGTCCAAGCCCTCAGCCTATCCCGGCTTGATTATCGTAATGCGTTGCTTGCCGGTCTCCCGGCTTCCACAATCAGACCTCTGCAACTGATTCAGAACTCTGCAGCCCGACTCGTGTTCCACCAACTCAAGAACTCATGTGACTCCACCTCTCCTCTCTCTCCATTGGTTCCTGTAGCTGCTGCATTCAGTAAAAGGCACTGACTCTGACTTACAGAACCATTTCTGGATCTGCCCCCTCCTACCCTCACTCTATATTTATAAAAAACACTCAGACTCGTTCACTCCGCTCTAGTGATGATTGCCGCCTGGTGGTTCCACCTCACCGAGGAACTAGTTCTCAGTCTGTGGTGTTCACCACAGCAAAATGGTGGAACCATCTTCCCAACTCTGTCTGTGAGGCCGAGTAACGTGGCATTTTTAACGGTAGTCAGCATATTTCCTTAAATCCCTTATATATGTGCTCCATTGGGATTGAGTGGGGGGGGGGTTCCCCATGCTCATCCAGGGGAGAACGTCTCGGGCGCTGGGCAGATACACCCAGGACAGGGCGCCAATCCATCGCTAGGCACACACTCACTCACACACACACACTCTATATGGGGCAATTTGGAGACTTCAGTTGACCTTGAGCCATGTTTTTGGACTGTGGGAGGAAACCGGAGAACCCGGAGGAAATCCACGGGGACACGGGGAGAACATGCAAACTCCACCCAGATTGGGATTCGAACCCCCCAGAGCTGAGAGGAGAATATGCCAACCACTAAGCCATCGTGTCGCCACTGCTGTAATTATTCATTCATTCATTCGCTACTAGGGTCGTGGGGGGGGGGGGTTCTCCACGCCCTTCCAGGGGAGAACGTTTCGGGCGCTGGGCAGATACACCCAGGACAGGATGCAAATCTATCACTAGGCACACACACTCTATATGGGGCAATTTGGAGAACCCAATTGACCTTGATCCATGTTTTGGACTTTGGAATGAAACCGGAGAACCCGGAGGAAACCCACGCGGACACGGGGAGAACATGGAAACTCCACCCAGATGGGGATTCAAACCGGGAATCCCTAGTGCTGAGAGGAGAACATGCTAACCACTAAGCCACCGTGCCGCCTTAAATGTAAATGTAGTGTTCCACGTTCCACTTGAGCCTGTGCTGTTCTGCTGAATATCAGTCAGAGGGTAGCGTGCCGCCGATCCATCACAGAGTCGATATTCAGCAGGCAGCGTGAGCGGGTGTGTGTGTGTGTGTGTGTGTGTGTGTGTGTGTGTGTGTGTGTGAGTGTGGGGGGGGGGGGGGGGGATATTGGATTTACATCAGTTCCATACACGCTGTTTATTCGTTAACAACAAAACGAAAGGTTCTTCTTCTGGTTCTGCTGATTGATTTTGCAGTTAACAGTTCCACAGCCGTTGGGAACCTGTTGCTTAGCGACACGTAACGTATGTGCGAGGTGGAGCGCGGAACCGATGAAAAGGCAGGATCTCCTGAGGATCATTTACAATTGGACTTGGATGGCAGTTGTGGCGATGGGAAGCTAAAATCCAAGAGACAGACCATAATAATCGTGATCTCTAAGTCATGTATTCATGTGGGGTGGCATGTGGTGTAGTGGTGCTGGGGTTCCAGGTTCCAATCCCGATCTGGGGAATGTCCCCTTGTCTGTGTGGGTTGCCTCGGGTCCAAAAACATGGATTTAAGGTGAATTGGCTGCTCCAAATTGGCCCTATCTAAATACCCCTTTATAGTGTTTTCGTCTGTATTGCTCAGTGATAGATTGGCGTCCTGTCCTGGGTGTACCTGCCCAGCGCCTGAAGCGTTCTCCCCTGGATGGACATGGGGAACCCCAACCCCCCACTCAATCCCAATGGAGCACATATATAAGGGATTTAAGGAAATATGCTGACTACCGTTTGTTCCCCTTCCATCCATCCATCATCTTGCGATTTACCCTCTACTAGGGTCGCACGGTGGGGTTCCCCATGCCCATCCAGGGGAGAGCGTTTCGGGCGGTGGGCAGATACACCCAGGACAGGGGGGCAATCCATCGTTAGGCACACACTCACACACACAAACACACTCTATATGGGGCAATTTGGAGACTTCAGTTGACCTTGAGCCATGTTTTTGGACTGTGGGAGGAAACCGGAGAACCTGGAGGAAACCCACGCGGACAACATGCAAACTTCACCCAGATTGGGATTCGAACCCCCTAGCGCTGAGAGGAGAACATGCCAAACACTAAGCCATCATGCTGCCGCTGCTGTAATTATTAATTCATCATTCATCCTCTATTAGGGTCGTGGTGGGGTTCCCCATGCCCATCCAGGGGAGAATGTTTCGGGTGCTGGGCAGCTACACCCAGGACAGGACGCCAATCTATCACTGGACACACACTCACTCACACAAACACACTCTATATGGGGCAATTTGGAGAACTCAATTGACTTGATCCATGTTTTTGGACTGTGGGAGGAAACCGGAGAACCCGGAAGAAACCCACGCGGACACGGGGAGAACATGGAAACTCCACCCAGATTGGGATTCGAACTGGGAATCCCTAGCGCTGAGAGGAGAACATGCCAACCACTAAGCCACCATGCCGACCGAGTTTTCTTTTTCCACCCATCCATCCATCCTACTAAGGTTGTGAGGGGGGGGGGGTTCCCCATGCCCATCCAGGGGAGAACGTTTCGGGCGCTGGGCAGATACACCAATCTAGGGGTGAGCTGCAATATTCGCTGATTCGACGATTCGATTCGGAGAACCGTAGTCGACTATGAACCTCATAGTTGAATGTACCATTTCGACCACATGGGGGCGCCCATGGCTGCTGCTAAGCATTAGTTTTTACATGAAATGTCTTTGCTTTGAATATAGCCTTTTGTCAAATAAAATCATCCTAATTTCTAGAAAAAAAAAAAAAAAAAAAGGTTTTCTTTTGTTAGAAAAACAAGTAAAATATAAAAAAATATATATTTTTTAAAAACTACGCTCTTAGCGCCATCTTGTGGTGAAATTTTAACTGATTCGACTATCAGTCGACTATAGGGAAAATCTGACGAATCAGATTCGACTATGAAAATCCTTAGTTGAATACAGCCCTACACCAATCTATCGCTGGACACACACTCACCCACACAGACACACTCTATATGGGGCAATTTGGAGAATTAAATTGATGTATACACTGAAATACACTTTAATTTGAATAAACTTGTGTCCTCTCTTCATGTGGCGCTCTCTGTGGAGCCTCATTCGAACCCCGAAGCTGTGCCGCTGGTTCCCCCTCACACGGTGGTCCTGTGGGAGGTGGTCCTGTGGGAGGTGGTCCTGTGGGAGGTGGTCCTGTGGGAGGTGGTCCTGTGGGAGGTGGTCCTGTGGGAGGGCACCGATAACAACGCGGTGTCTGACGCCACGCCGCTGATTAGATCAGAAGCATTCACGTCCAGCTGACACAGCGTGCCGGCGCACGGCGAGGGAACCGGACGCCGTGTTTAAGTGGACTTTTATAACAAATAAGCAATTACAGCGTGGCACTCAGCCCGCCGCCGCCCGCGTACGTTCCCCTAATGGAGACATGAGGTCCATGAGAAACGGCCCATTTTCCACACACGTCTGAACGGATGAGCACAGAGAGGCAAGTGCATCCTGGGTAGCGAGCGCAGACGGGGCTTTGGTATGGAAATCGGCGCCCCCTCCCGCTCTGAGGATGTATTACGGGTCTCCGTCTCCGTCTCCCGCTCACCTGAACTCTGCAGAAGTAGTTGGTGGCTGGCAGCAGGCCCTTCAGTTCGTGGCTGGTGGCAGCGCCGCTATAGATCACGCTCATGCTGCCTTCGGCTGCCCCCCACTCCAGACGGAAGTCCGTCACCGGTGCGCCGTTACAGGGCGGAGCCTAAAAGACGACGAAGGCAAACAATATTTGGTACCCACAGTAACATTATTTATTAAATTAACCTCAATATGGGGCGGCACGGTGGCTTGGTGGTCAGCACTAGGGATTCCCGGGTCGAATCCCCATCTGGGTGGAGTTTCCATGTCCTCCCCATGTCCACGTGGGTTTCCTCCGGGTTCTCCGGTTTCCTCCCACAGTCCAAAAACATGGATCAAGTCAATTGAATTCTCCAAATTGCCCCATATAGAGTGTGTGTGAGTGAGTGTGTCCAGTGATAGATTGGCGTCCTGTCCTGGGTGTATCTGCCCAGCGCCCGAAACGTTCTCCCCTGGATGGGCATGGGCATGGGGAACCCCCCCCCCCACGCGACCCTAATAGAGGATAAAGCGGAAGATAATGAATGAATGAATGAAACCTCAATACAGTGACAGTATCAAAAAGTAGCAAAAGTTTGGCCACGCCCCCTCATTGTTCCACTTTGTAGTTCTCCAATATGTCCCCTTTACTCTGTTCTAATGGTCAGAAGCCCAATAGTACCACCACAGAACAGGGGTTATTTGGTGGGGGCATTAGTCCTATCCCAGCAGTGTCACTGAGGTGTTTAAATGCTGCACTAGAACCCCCTCACCACAACAGTGTCACTGCAGAACCGACAATAAACAATCCACCACCCAAATTACACCTGACCAATAGAGAACAGAGAACCAACAGGGGACTAACAGAACAAAGAACACAGATGGACTACAGTCTGTATTTAAAGAACTACAAAGTGCATCTACAGTACCAGTCTAAAGTGTGGCCACGCCCCCTTTTGCTCCACTTATTGTAAACCATTAAGATGGACTTTGTAGTTCTTAATTCCAGACTGTAGTCCATCTGTTTGTGTTCTACAGTACAAACCCTGTACGTCCCCTTTACTCTGTTCTAATGGGCAGAACCCCAATAGAACCACCACAGAGCAGGGGTTATTTGGTATTAGTCCAAATAATTTAGTCCTGGGCATTATTCCTATCCCAGCAGTGTGACTGAGGTGTTTAAATTAAACTCCAGCAGCACTGCTGCACTAGAACCTCCACACCGTCCCAAAGGTTCTGAATGGGGTTCAGGTCTGGACTCTGGTCTGGACGATCCATGTGTAAGAATGATGTCATGCATCCTGAACTACTCTTTTACAATCTGCACTCCATGAATCTTGACATTTTCGTCTATAGGGTACTTTATGGATAAAATCTTTGCCCTCTCCTGATTATACCCCACCTCACACCTCAAAGATGCAGTGTGGAGGATGTAATCAGTGTTAACTGCCCCTCTCACGTAGTTTAGGGTGCTTTTTTAGGGTGCGTTGCCGTCGGTGTTAAAATGACTGCAAATGTATTTCCAGCTGAACCCTCACTTACCTCCCAGCTGACCACAGCACAGGAGGGCGATTTGCAGATGATATGAGGAGGACGACAGGGTTCTGGAGCTCCTGGTCCTGTGGTCAGGTCAGCACGTTCAGAGAAAGGCCCATACTGACGAAAGAAATGAGATACATGATGAATAACAAGCTTTAATATCCATAAATATACAAATAATTTTATAACCTGCAGATAAAGGAAGCTGAATCACATCTTTGCCTCTGAATGCTTTAAAGGATTTGTATTTATGAGGTGCGTGATGTTTGATCTGTCCAATCCTCAGGACTCCAAGTTCTTTGGGCTTCACCTGGCAGAGGATCTCACCTGGTCCCCCAACACCAGCACCATCACCATCACCAAGAAGGCCCAGCAGCATCTCTATTACCAATGAAGGCACATCTCCCACCTCCCATTCTCATATTCTACAGGGGAACCATCGAGAACCAGCGTGAAGACAGTACAAGTCTAGTGAAGACAGCTGAGAAGATGCCCTCCATCACGGACGTTTACACCACCAGCATTGTGGATGACCACACACACACTCTTTAGACTCCTGCCTTCTAGAAAAAGGTACCGGAGCAACCGGGCCAACACATCCAGATGGGGGTTCCCCATGCCCATCCGGGGGAGAACGTTTCGGGCGCTGGGCAGATACACCCAGGACAGGACACCCATCACATCTATCACTGGACACACACTCACTCACACTCTATATGGGGCAATTTGGAGAATTCAATTGACCTTGAGCCATGTTTTTGGACTGTGGGAGGAAACCGGAGAAACCAGGAATCCCTAGTGCTGAGAGGAGAACATGCTAAACCACTAAGCCACCGTGCTGCCCCGACTCCTGAACAATCTGAACCAAATATAAACATTTATAAACAATAAACTCTTTAAGATTTATAAGCGGGGGCATTTTGTTGGCACATGTGGCACTCACCACTAGGGGGCCCTGCTTCCTCTCATCACTTAATGTTTTACTGTTTACCTGTTTGCCCAGCGATAGATTGGCACCCTGTCGTGGGTGTATCTGGGTGTGTCCTGGGTGAACGTTACTGTTCTCCCCTGGATGGGCATGGGGAACCCCCCCCCCCCCCCCCCACGACCATAATAGAGCATAAAGCGGAAGATAATGGATAAATGGATGGTAGCAACCAATGGGTGGCACTGTGGCACTGTTTAGCATGTTCTCCTCTCAGTGCTGTGGATTCCTGGTTCGAATCCCAATCTGGGTGGAGTTTGCATGTTCTCCTTGTGTCCGTGTGGGTTTCCTCCGGGTTCTCCGGTTTCCTCCCACAGTCCAAACACATGGATCAAGGTGAAGTGAATTCTCCAAATTGCCCCATATAGAGTGTGTCTGTGTGTGTCCAGTGATCGATTGGTTCCCTGTCCTGATCCATGTTTTTGGACTGTGGGAGGAAACCGGAGAACCCGGAGGAAACCCACGTGGACACGGGGAGAACATGGACACTCCACCCAGATTGGGATTCGATTGGGAAGTGGCTCACACCACTAGGGGGCACTGCTTCCTCTCATGTTTAACTGTTTACCTACTTACTGCATACTATCTGTTCCCTCCCGAGACGTTCTCCCCTGGATGGGGATGGGGAACCCCCCCCCGTGACCCTAATAGAGGATAAAGTGTGAGATAATGGATGGATGGATGGATGGATGGATGTTCCATGCCTACCCCAGCTTTGTTGGCGGCCCTCACTCGGAATCCATACGTTCTTCCGGGCAGTAGGCTGTAAACAGTGCAGTCCAGTTCGGAACCCTGATGCACCTCGCGCACCTCGTCGCTCTGAGGCGAGAACATCTCCACGCTGTAAGCACAAACCGGACTGCCGCCGTCCACCTGAGGGCAAGCTAACACACGGCGGCGGGGGCGAGGAACCGGAGCGTTAGGCGTGTGGAGGTGAAATAAAGACATTAATAATGAAACTCTGAGCGTCCTCACCCCAGCGCAGCTGCAGCTCTCTGGCTTTAGGTTTACCCACTAAACGGGGAGGCTGACAGGAACCGGGAGGGAGAGCCAGGGTCTGAACCTGCAGGCTCTCTGAAAGCTAATAACACACACACACACACACACACACACACACACACACACACACACACACACAGACACACAGACACACAGACACACACACACACACACACACACACACAGACACACACACAGACACACACACAGACACACACACAGACACACACACACACACACACAGACACAGACACACACACAGACACACACACAGACACAGACACACACACACACACAGAGACACACACACACAGACACACACACACACACACACACACACACAGACAGACACACAGACAGACACACAGACAGACACACACACATAGACACACACACAGACAGACACACAGACAGACACACAGACAGACACACAGACAGACACACACACAGACACACACACAGACAGACACACAGACAGACACACACACAGACAGACACATACACACACACACACACACACACACACACACACACACACAAACAGACACACACACAGACAGACACACACACAGACACACACACACACAGACACACACACAGACACACACACACACAGACACACACACACAGACAGACACACACAGACAGACACACACAGACAGACACACACACACACACAGACACACACACACATACATACACACACACACACAGACAGACACACACACAGACAGACACACACAGACAGACACACAGACACACACACACACAGACACACACACAGACAGACAGACACACACACAGACAGACACATACACAGACACACACACACACACACACACAAACACACACACACAGACACACACACAGACAGACACACAGACAGACACACACACAGACAGACACACACACACCGACACACACACCCAGACACACACACAGACACACACACAGACACACACACAGACACACACACAGACAGACACACACAGACAGACACACACAGACAGACACACACAGACAGACACACACAGACACACACACACACACAGACACACACACACACACACACACACACACACACACACACACAGGAGAACATAAATAATTGGTGGTGAAGTGGGGCGGCGCGGTGGTGTAGTGGTTAGTACAGCCGCCTCTCGGCGCTGGGGACACAAATATTGATTCAAGGTGAATTGGCTGCTCTAAATTGCCCCTATCTAAATTGCCCCTATACAGTGTGTGTGTGTGTCTGTGTGAGTGTTAGACAGAACCTGGATTCCTATTGGACTACTGGATTTGCAGTCCTGAGAGAACGTTACTGCAACCATCATAAGAAGAACTATAACAGTTCCTTGGTGGTTGGCATGTTCTCCTCTCAGAGCTGGGGATCCAGGTTCGAATCCCAATCTGGGTGGAGGTTTCATGTTCTCCCCATGTCCCTGTGGGCTTCCTCCGGGTTCTCCAGTTTCCTCCCACAGTCCCACTGACTACTCTAAATTACCTATATAAATTGCCCCTATAAAGTGAGTGAGTGCATCTGCCCAGTTCCTGCCCAGCCCCCAATTATGTTGGTGGCTTAGTGGTTGGCATGTTCTCCTCTCAGCATTAGTGATTCCAGGTTCGAATCCCAATCTGGGTGGAGTTCCCATGTTCCGTGTCCACGTGGGTTTCCTCCGGGTTCTCCGGTTTCCTCCCACAGTCCAAAAACATGGATCAAGGTCAATTGAATTCTCCAAATTGCCCCATATAGAGTGTGTCTGTGTGAGTGAGTGTGTGTCCAGTGATAGATTGGCGTCCTCTCCTGGGTGTATCTGCCCAGCGCCCGAAACCTTCTCCCCTGGATGGGCATGGGGAAAACCCCCCCCCCCCCCCCCCCCCCCCCCCCCCACAACCCTAATAGAGTATTAAGGAGGAAGATAATGAATGGATGGATATTATATTGTTCCTCGGTCCTCACAAGGTTCAGTCCTTAAGATCCGAAAGGGAGTTTTTTTCTTTCCACTGTCACTTTGGTATGTTCTTAAGGAGTTTAGACTTAAAAGACTGTAGAGCTGCTTTGAGACGATGTACTATTGTAAAATATATATATATAAATAAAATACAAATACACCTGGACTTAAAATTCTTTAGTGGGGGGTCTCAAAACATATATGCGCTTCAGCCTGTGATCGCTTTTAGAGTCTGACGGCTCATTTGTGAATAAGCGATGCAGCAGGGAGACAGGTCAGCTCATCACAGGTCAGCTCATCACAGGTCAGCTCATCACTGAGGAGATTTGGAGCCATATGTGAGAAATATGAGCGGCATGCCAAACGGCTTTCATTACCAGGACACACCAGGACACCAGGAAGACATTAAAAACGGAGCACATGACTCATGGGTTCAAATAAATAATACCGGGGAAGCTGGTGTTGTGTGTGTGTTGACCTCTATGTTTTAATCTTCCTATAGTGACGCAGGTCAGTCCAGGTTAATTAACTGTGTTTGTACGTATGCGGTGTTTGTGTGCTGTACCGGGCTCTGGCCTCCTTTACTGAAGCAGCAGACTCGAGCCTGGTACCAACCCCCCGGTCTCAACCCATCACACACACATTCGGTCGCCGGGCCCCTGTAGACGTGCTCCCAAGAGACCCCTGGAAATGATTAGGGATGAGACAATTAATGGTTTTGCAATTAATCGTTATTTAAAATGTTAGGATGAATTAATATCGGCGTAATATCGTCATGACAACCAGCGTGAGAAGAATGTGCACTACACTGAAATTTTAGACCAAGTAGTACCAACTCACACAAACAAAAAAACATAAAGCATAAAGTTGCACCTGCAGAACACTCTTTTTACTTAAATTAAAAAAATATTATATATTATTATTTAATAATAATAATAATCCATCCATCATCTTCTGCTTTATATTATATTAGGGTCGCGGGGAGGGGGGGGGGGGTTCCCCATGCCCATCCAGGGGAGAACGTTTGGGGCGCTGGGCAGATACACCCAGGACAGGACCCCAATCTATCACTGGGCACACACTCACTCACACACACACACACACACTCTGTATGGGGCAATTTGGAAAACTCAACTGAACCTTGAGCCATGTTTTTGGACTGTGGAAGGAAAGCGGAGAACCCGGAGGAAACCCACGCGGACACGGGGAGAACATGGAAACTCCACCCAGATTGGGATTTGAACCGGGAACCCCTAGCGCTGAGAGGAGAACATGCTAACCACTAAGCCACAGATTCAAGGTAAATTGAACATTCTAAATTGCCCCATATAGTGTGTGTTTGTCTGTGTGAGTGAGATAAACTGGCGCCCTGTCCTGGGTGTATCTGCCCAGCACTCTGGATGGGCATGGGCATGGGCATGGGCATGGGGAACCCCCCCCCTCCCACCACGACCCTAATACAGGATAAAACGGAAGATAACAAATGAACTATTATTATTCTTTTAATTAAATGGATATAAATACAAGACGGCACGGTGGCTTAGTGGTTGGCATGTTCTCCTCTCAGCGGAGTGATTCCCGGTTTGAATCCCAAGCTGGGTGGAGTTTCCATGTCCTCCCCGTGTCTGCGTGGGTTTCCTCCGGGTTCTCCGCTTTCCTCCCACAGTCCAAAAACATGGATCAAGGCAATTGAATTCTCCAAATTGCCCCATATAGAGTGTGTGTGTGTGTGTGAGTGTGTGTCCAGTGATAGATTGGCGCCCTGTCCTGGGTGTATCTGCCCAGCGCCCGAAACGTTCTCCCCCTGGATGGGCATGGGGAACCCCCCCCTCCCGCGACCCTAATAGAGGATAAAGCGGAAGATAATGGATGGATATTATATTCAAATAAATAACAAACATAAGAACCTGTGCAATGTTCCTGTGATTTTGGGCACTTTTTAAATTAATTGTATAATCGTGATTGTTTTTAAACAATAATCGTAGCATCAAAGTCTATATTCGTCTCATCACTGACATATATAAGCATTTAAATATATATAAATATTAGGGGTGAGCTGCAATATTCGCTGATTCGACGATTCGATTCGGAGAACCGTAGTCGACTATGAACCTCATAGTGGAATGTACCATTTACATGAAATGTCTTTGTTTTCGTTATATATATAGCCCTTTGTCAAATAAAATCATCCTAATTTGTAGAAAAAAAAGAAAAAGAAAAAAAAAGTTTTCTTTTGTTAGAAAAACAAGTAAAATATATATTAAAAAAATCTTTTTTAAAAACTATGCTTATAGCGCCATCGTGTGGTGAAATTTTAACTGATCCGACTATCACTCGACTATAGAGAAAATCTGACGAATCAGATTCGACTATGAAAATCTGTAGTTGAATACAGCCCTAAATATATATATATATATATATATATATATATATATATATATATATATATATATATATATACAGTTGTGATCAAATTTATTCAACCCCCAATGCTGCGAAGGGTTTTTATGGAATTCAGTGCACATTTGTAATTGTGTTCATAATGAAATCTTACAAGGACTTGTTAAAGAACTAAATGCAACTAAGATAGCATCAATTGTTTTTGTCATAAAGTATTAAATGGCCTTTTTGTGATTTCTTCATTGACACAATTATTCAACCGCTTTACAACTACCACTCATAAGAACAGAGGTTCATTCCAGTGTTTTCAATCAGGTATTGAAAACACCTGTGGATGTCAACGAGCAGCAATCAAGCATGATAAGCACCAATGAGGCAGATTTAAAAGGACTGTGATACTCAGCTCCTTCTAGACATCTACTGGTGTGTTTACAAGCATGGTGAAGGCAAGAGAATGGTCCCAGAAGACAAGAGAAGAGGTTATTGCTCTTCACAAGAATGGCAATGGATATAAAAAGATTGCGAAGTTGTTAAATATTCCAAGAGACACTATCGGAAGTATCATTCGCAAGTTCAAGTTAAAGGGCACAGTGGAAACGTTACCTGGTCGTGGCAGAAAGAAGATCCTGACCGCGACTGCTGTGCGCTACCTGAAGCGTAATGTGGAGAAAAATCCCCGCGTGACTGCTAAGGAACTGAAAAAAGACCTGTCAGATGTGGGCACTGAAGTTTCAGCTCAGACAATAAGGCGCGCACTGCATAACGAAGACCTCCATACCAGAACTCCCAGGCGCACCCCCTTGCTGACTCCAAAGAACAAGAAAAGTCGACTGCAGTATGCCAAAAGTCATGTGGACAAGCCACAAAGGTTTTGGGACAGTGTACTGTGGTCAGATGAAACTAAATTAGAACTGTTTGGGACAATGGACCAGCGCTATGTTTTGGAGGAGGAAGAACCAGGCTTATGAACAAAAGAACACCTTGCCTACTGTGAAGCATGGCGGAGGGTCAATTATGCTTTGGGGCTGTTTTGCTTCTAATGGTACAGGAAAGCTTCAACGTGTGCAGGGTACCATGAATTCCCTTCAGTACCAGGAGATCTTGGAGGAAAATGTGATGGAGTCAGTCACAAACCTGCGGCTTGGGAGACGTTGGACCTTCCAACAGGACAATGATCCGAAGCACACATCCAAGTCCACTAGAGCATGGTTGAACATGAAAGGCTGGAACATTCTAGAGTGGCCATCGCAATCACCAGACTTAAATCCAATTGAGAACCTCTGGTGGGACCTAAAGAAGGCAGTTGCAGTGCGCAAGCCTAAGAATGTGACTGAACTGGAGGCTTTTGCCCATGAAGAATGGGCTAAGATACCCATAGGTCGCTGCAAGACACTTGTGTCAAGCTATGCTTCACGCTTGAAAGCTGTCATAACTGGAAAAGGATGTTGTACTAAGTACTAAAAAATAATGTCACTAGGGGGTTGAATAAAACTGATAATGATGTGAGCACAGTAAAGACATTTGTGGTTATTCCATCATAAATATTATGTTATATTTGTCTCATTTATAAGTGCCTCTTTGATATAATTGTAAATAAGATGACTGAAATGATCCAAATCAATGTCAAACTGGCCAAAACACTTTATTTCAGTGGGGGTTGAATAAATTTGATCACAACTGTATATATATATATATATATAAAAGAATACCCCAACACAGTTAACGTCATAAAATATACATATATATATATATAAAAACATACCACTTAATCCTTCTGATAGCTCCACCGCATACTCGGACAAATCACAGCCACCGTTATCTTTGGGGGGATCTGAGAGAAACAGGGACACGAATAGGAACATCGATGTTAAATGAGGAGTTCAAACAGAGCGCAGAGTCGGCGTCCCGCACTGCAACTCACCCCAGCTTAAGCGAATGCTGGTGGGATGTGGCTTCCCCTTAACACAGGGTTTTGAAGGGCAGTGGGGTCTGTCGGGTGCCGTGGAGAACTCCGACACGGGGCTCGGGTTACTCTTCCCCTCGGCGTTATACGCAGCGACCTGGAATGAGGACAAAGGAACCAGGATTAAGGTGCATTCGGGTCATTTAGTATGACCCAAAAAGCATGTATGGGCTTTTAAATAGTAGATAGAGCGAGGGCGGGGCAACAAGAGAAGAGTGCTGAGTGTGACGTAGAGCTTAATAAGAGTTAATAAGAGTGACTAAGGCATTATGGGTAAAACCTGTATGTTTGCTTTATAGAACAAACATTATTGGTTTGAAATAGTACAGAATTCATGGTACCAGCGATGGTAACTGTCAAAGGTTTGGCCACGCCCCCTTTTTGCTCCACTTATTGTCCATGTTCTCAGTTCCACATTCTGTAAAGATGGACTTTGTAGTTCTCCAGTTCCAGACTGTAGTCCATCTGTTTGTGTTCTACAGTACATACTGTGTACGTCCCCTTTACTCTGTTCTAATGGTCAGAACCCCAATAGAACCACCACAGAGCAGGGGTTATTTGGTGGGGGCATTAGTCCTATCCCAGCAGTGTCACTGAGGTGTTTAAATGCTGCACTAGAACCCCCTCACCACATCAGAGTCACTGCAGAACCGACAATAAACAATCCACCACCCAAACTACACCTGACCAATAGAGAACAGAGAACCAACAGGGGACGAACAGAACAAAGAACACAGATGGACTACAGTCTGGAATTGGAGAACTACAAAGTCCATCTATATGATAAGTGGAGGAAAAAGGGGGCATGGCCAAACTTTTGACTGGTACTGTATATAGTGTGTTTCTAATTGCCAAATTTAATACATAATTTAAAATGATAATTTTATATTTCAATTGTATAGTGGGGGGCGGCACGGTGGCTTAGTGGTTGGCATGTTCTCCTCTCAGCACTAGGGATTCCCGGTTCGAATCCCAATCTGGGTGGAGTTTATTGGAAAACTACAAAGTCCATCTAAGTGGAGGACATAGGTTAGGTAGGTTTATAGAGGGGGGTTTGGTGAATAGGTTTGGTGAGGGGGTTAGGTAGGTGGTGTATAGAGAGACTTTTAAGCCGTATACACAAATAAAAATCTTATTGGTTGTTTATTCTGTGATGCAAGGCTCATAATTCCACATAAATGACTTTTTGACAGGAAAGGGTGTAAAGCAGCAGCTTGGTGACGATGGATCAGCCGTTATTTGGAAACAGGACCCGGTTGTGATCATGGACGGTGTATTTATGGGATCAGAGCCCCCGTTGGCTTAACGAGACTCTTCATTACCTGCTCCGTAGTGCAATTGAATTTCCTCCCCGTTGGCGAGCAGGCAACCCCAAGTGGCTGCTGATTCTAATTACAGGGCAGCGTGATGAGGCGCCATGATGTCATAATAACAGTTTCATGTTGAATTGATATGGAGGTCATCTTGCTGTGCTAATCATACAGCACCTCTGGAGCCATGAGAGTTAAGGGCCTTAGCTTTAGGGCCCACATCGGGGGACCGTCTTATATGTGATTGATGCTCACTTTATAGTGCACTAGGAACATCCCACTATGTACACAATCTGTACACTACAAAGCAACCACGACGACCACCTACATGACGACAGTCATGTGGAGTTACACTAAAGCAGTGATTCTCAATTATTTTCTGTTAAGCCCCCCCCCCCAATGCACCCCCCCCACACACACTCACCCACACATGACAAAATGGGATGAAAATGTATTTTTACGCGCCCACTGTAGCATCATTCATCCATCCATTATCTTCCGCTTTGTCGTATATTAGGGTTGTGGGGGGGTTCCCCATGCCCATCCAGGGGAGAACGTTTGGGGCGCTGGGAAGACACACACACTCACTCACACACACAGACACACTCTATATGGTGCAATTTGGAGAACTCAATTGCCCTTGATCCATGTTTTTGGACTGTGGGAGGAAACCGGAGAACCCGGAGGAAACCCACACAGACACGGGAGAACATGGAAACTCCACCCAGATGGGGATTCGAACCGGGAATCCCTAGTGCTGAGAGGAGAACATGCTAAACACTAAACCACCGTGCCACCCCACTGTAGTATCATTTGTCTATAAATTTGTTATAAGTTCACCTCTTTTATAACAATGTATCCTTATTAACAATAAAGAATTGTTTTTATTAACTTTGTTTTTTAGTTTGTTTGTAATTTAGTTAAAAATGTAAAAAATTGTAATTTAGTTTGTAACAGAAACGAATGAAATGAAATAAAATCAATAAATAATAATCAATTCAAATGCATCAGCAACATTCATTCAGGAGCTCAATTTATTAACACAGGGCGGCACGGTGGCTTAGTGTTTAGCATGTTCTCCTCTCAGCGCTAGGGATTCCCGGCTCGAATCCCCATCTGGGAGAAGTTTCCATGTTCTCCCGGTGTCCGCGTGGGTTTCCTCTGGGTTCTCCGGTTTCCTCCCACAGTACAAAAACATGGATCAAGTCACAATTGGATTCTCCAAATTGCCCCATATAGAGTGTGTGTGTGAGTGAGTGTGTGTCCAGCGATAGATTGGCGTCGTGTCCTGGGTGTATCTGCCCAGCGCCCGAAATGTTCTCCCCTGGATGGGCATGGGGAACCCCCCTGTGACCCTAATAGAGGATAAAGCTGAAGATAATGAATGAATGAATATATAGATAAATAAAAGCGCTTGAGAAAGGCATGTGCAGCATTCCCGTCGCCATGGCAACCACGTGCCGGTTACCATTCTCTTTAAAGTACCTCCCGTAATGTATAGATTGTGATGTAATTGTGATTATTTTTTAATACAATAATCGAGCCACAAACGGAACGGAATCCGACGTGCAGAGGGACCGTGCGGTCCATAAGAAGAAGCCGCCATATCGATCCGTGGGCCGTATTCCATCTCCTGCTGACAGGATGTTTAATGACCCAGGGTTCGATGCCGTGGCTGTTAAATATTCATCTCACTAATTAGTTGTAGTAGGCACACTATGTAGTGAACGAGGGACAGGATAAGCCATAATGGCCACATCTGGAACGTGTGTGTGTGTGGGGGGGGGTGTAGTGTTTTAATTTTGCTTTAACTACGTACTATGCTTATAAATACTTTATGTAAAACATCACACACACACACACATTAGCTAGGCCCCTGGTTAAAAGTCCAACGTCATCTGATTGACTTTTCCTAACGAGTTTAAGGCTGGGGCATTTTGACACCATCTTTATAATTAGTGCTTGGTAGCCGGGGGCTAATGAGCTAAGTGATTTATTAACGTCTTGTGCGACTGTGTCAGGCTGTCCGCTAACGCCGACGGTGCGCTCGCAGCGGCACGAACGAGCCGCTTCCACTGAGAGGAGAGAACCACCGGGTTCTAAAACCTACCAAAGAAAAAACACAATCCCCTCCCCCTCTCTATACCTGCCTTCCCTTCCACTATACCCACCCTCTCTATACACAACAACCCTTCCTTTATAACCACCCACCCTCTCTATACACAACAACCCTTCCTTTATACCCTCATACCCTTCCCCTATACCCAACAACCCTTCCTCTATTTCTACCTACCCTTGCCCAATACCTAACCACCCTCTCTATACCCAACAACCTTTCCCCTATACCTACCCACTTTTCCCCTATACCCAACAACCCTTCCCCTATACCCAACAACCCTTCCTCTACAGTATATCTACCCACCCTTCCCCTATACGTACATACCCTTCCCCTATACCCAACAACCCTTCCTCTACAGTATACCTACCCACCCTTCCCCTATACCCAACAACCCTTCCTCTACAGTATACCTACCCACCCTTCCCCTATACCCAACAACCCTTCCTCTATACCTACCTACCCTTCCCCTACACCCAACAACCCTTCCTCTATACCTACCAACCCTCTGTATACCCAACAACCCTTCCCCTATACCTACCCACCCTCTCTATACCCAACAACCATTTACCTATACCTAACCACCCTTTGTATACCTACAAACCCTTCCCCTATACCTACCCATCACCCATCCTTAAACCTACTTAACCAACCAACCACCCTCATTAAACCTCCCCACCCAACCACCTTAAACCTACTTACCCAACCCCATCCCACCTTAAACCTACTTACCCAACACCCTTCCCTCCTCAAAATTACCTACCCAACACCCTCCCTCAAAAACCCCACCTACCTAACTACCCACCCTCCCTCTATAAACCCACCTACCCAAACACCGCCCCAAAATCTACCAATCTCCCTCTTGATGCCTACCAACCCTGCCAACCACCTTCTCTATACCCACCTACACAACCACCCTCCATAAACCTACTAATCTACCCAACACTCTCCCTCCCTTAACCCACCTACCCAAACACCCCAAAATCTATCAATCTCCCTCTTTATGCCTAGCTACACCACATTCCAGCTTCCAGTCCTACACCCTCCCTCCCTAAAGCTTCCCCCATACCAAAGTCATCTTCATATTGAGACTTACCCTGAACTTGTACTTGGTGTTCCTGTGGAGGCTGCGCACCGTGCAGGTGAGCTCATCGCCATCGTAACTCGGTTGGAATCCATAACCCTGGAGATTCATTTAAACTCCGTCATAGAGCAGTACAGACGCCTCATTAACATACATAACTAATTAATAACTTAACTAATCACAATGCGTATGCTGTATATGGGGAGAAATCCAGTCCCATGACTACATGTTTGGACCAGTTAAGTGCATTACAGATGCCTGTTTATGCGACGGTTCCTTACCGAGCCCTCCTTCTCCATCTCCAGCACGTAGCCGATCTCATCCTCTTTGGGCGAGCCGGCCGGGCGGCTCCAGCGCAGGCTGAGCCAGGTGACGCCGGCCTGGACCAACTCCGGGTTCGGTGGAGCGGCGGGGACGCTACAGGACGTCAGCACGTCCACGGGCTCGCTGAACTCACTGCACGGAGACAAAAACGTCTGCGTTATTCTGAATGAATCACATGGCCATTAGAATCTGACTCAGTTGACACATGAATCACAAACCTGATTCCCATGTCGTTTTTGGCTGCGAGGCGGAATGAGTATTTGGATGCTGGGAGGAGCTTGGTCACCCGGAACTGCTTCTGAGGGCCATAGTAGCACTGCTCATACACACCCGTGCCCTTCCCCTGTTCACATACGACCACAGAGTCAGTCAACAGCATCGTACTCAGTAACATCACTCACACAATCACACTCTATATGGGGCAATTTGGAGAATTCAATTGCCCTTGATCCATGTTTTTGGACTGTGGGAGGAAACCGGAGAACCCGGAGGAAACCCACACGGAAACGGGGATAACATGGAAACTCCACCCAGATTGGGATTCTTAAATATATGTAATATAGAATATACAGCTATTAACATATATAATATAGAATATACAATATACAACTATAAACATATACAATATAGAATATACAACTATAAAAATAAATAACATACAATATACAATTATCAATATAATATAGAATATACAACTATTAATATATAAAATGTAGAATATACAACAATAAAAAAATATAACATACAATATACAACTATCAATATAATATAGCATATACAACTATAAAAATATAGAATATATAGAATATACAACTATAAAAAATATATAAAATATAGAATATACAACTATAAAAAATATATAAAAATATAGAATATACAACTATAAATATATATAACATAGAATATACAACTATAAAAATATATAAAATATAGAATATACAACTATAAATATATATAACATAGAATATACAACTATAAAAATATATAAAATATAGAATATACAACTATAAAAATAAATAACATACAATATACAACTATCAATATAATATAGAATATACAACTATTAATATATAAAATGTAGAATATACAACTATAAAAATATATAATATATAGAATATACAACTATAAAAATATACAAAATATAGAATATACAACTATAAAAATATATAAAATATAGAATATACAACTATAAATATATATAACAGAATATACAAAACACAACTATAAAAATAATATAGAATATTCAACTATAAAAATAATATGTAAATATACAAAATGTAAAAAATATATAAAATTTAGTATAAAATGAAATGTAAAATATACATAATGCCCCATATGCAATGTGAAATATAGCAGAAACTGTGTATATAAGTGTAAAATGAGGTAGATGATGGGGTATTTTGATGGAGAATGATGAGGTGCATGTGATGAACACTGCATTGAATTCTATTTACAGTGATATATTTCATATTTAATTATATTTATCATTAATAAAGTTATGACAAAGCAATAAAACGAGACCGTACCTCATCCCACTGCAGAATGTAGTTTTGGATTTTCGAACCGTTGTCACACGGAGGCTGAAAAAGAGATTAGATTCAGAATGAATTCATAATCACCCAAAATAAACATCACACAATAACATTAAACACATCCAGAACATGGGGGCAGCACGGTGGCTTAAAGGTTAGTATGTTCTTCTCTCAGCTCTAGGGATTCCCAGTTCGAATCCCCATCTGGGTGGAGTTTCCATGTTCTCCCCGTGTCCGCGTGGGTTTCCTCCGGGTTCTCCGGTTTTCTCCCACAGTCCAAAAACATGGATTAAGGTCAATTGAGTTCTCCAAATTGCCCCATATAGAGTGTGTTTGTGTGTGTGTTTGTGTGTGTGTGTGAGTGCAGTGATAGATTGCCCCCTGTCCTGGGTGTATCTGTCCAGCGCCCGAGACGTTCTCCCCTGGATGGGCATGGGGAACCCTCCCCCGCGACCCTAATAGAGGATAAAGCGGACGATAATGGATGGATGTTAGCATAGTGGTCAGCATGTCCTATTTGCAGCCCTGGGGATCTGGGTTCGAGTCACTTTTAACCCACGGTCCAAAAACATGGATTCAAGGTCAATTGGCTGCTCTAAATTGCCCCATGTAAATTTCCCCTATATATAGTGTATGTCTGTTTGAGTGAGTGTGTGTTCAGTGATGGACTGGTGTCCTGTCCTGGGTGTATCTGCCCAGCGCCCGAAATATTCTCCCCGGATGGTCATGGGAAACCACCCCCCCTACGACCCTACGGATTCCCGGTTCGAATCCCAATCTGTGTGGAGTTTCCATGTTCTCCCCGTGTCCGCATGGGTCTCCTCCGGGTTCTCCGGTTTGCTCCCACAGTCCAAAAACGTGGATCAATGTCAAGTGAATGCTCCAAATTGCCCCATATAGAGTGTGTATGTGTGTGTGAGTGAATGCCCAGTGATAGATTGCCCTCCTGTCCTGGGTGTATCTGCCCAGCGCCCGAAACGTTCTCCCTTGGATGGACATGGGGAACCCCCCCCACACCCCCGCAACCCTAGTAGAGGATAAAGCGGAAGATAATGGATGGAATGGAAATTGCCCCTATATAGTGTCTGCGTCCAGCACCAGAAACGTACAACTCCTTGAGCCCTTACATGGGATGTATACCCCCAAACTTTTTTTTTGTAGCCCAACACCCTAAATATAAAGTCACATAGCAATGCCCTTTGGGAAATGACCTTTGTGGACATAGTCCAACATCACTGTGTGTCGGCACCCAAAGGAAGGTCCATAAAGGCAGAGCCACAAACCTTTAAAATGCAAACCAGGTCCCCTCCACTATCCTCAGCATCTAACCCACCCGCTCTAGAACCTTATAGACAGCCTTCCCAAAAGACTAGTATCTGTTACGGCGCCCTTTTTACTTCTGTCCATATCGTAAGTGACCTTTAATATATTTTTGATGAGGTGCACACACAGGCTGCCTCAGGCTGCCCCCCCCCACAATTTTCACCCACTGTTTACTATATTGCACGAGATTTAACACTGAGGAGCTAAACTTCAAGGCCTTATGATATACAGAAGGTTTCTTCTTGCTTTCAGGCCTGTCCCATCGATTTGTCAGAGCTATCCGACTTCAAGGTAGAAAAGCCCCTGAAGGTAGAGAGCAGGGGGGAGGTGGGGGGGGGGGCAATGTTTCATATAAACACCACCTGCATCGGCCGAGCCACAACAAACTCTCCATGCGCTCTCCATGCCTGCCACGAGCGACCACCTTAAATAACGGCTGTTCACCTGCGGTGCTTCTGTCGGACATCAATTACATCGAACTTTTATTGCTCTGCAAAATACGGCGTGATTTAAACGCAGAGAGAATTCAGACACCAAAAACCAGTGGACTGCAGTCTACGATTCGGGTTCTATGTGGAATGTACAAGACATCCCATTGTTTATCCATCCATCCATCATCTTCTGCTTTATCCTCTATTAGGGTCGGGGGGGTTCCCCATGACCATCCAGGGGAGAACGTTTCGGGTGCTGGGCAGATACACCCAGGACAGGACGCCAATCTATCACTGGACACACACTCACTCACACAGACACACTCTATATGAAGCAATTTGGAGAATTCTATTGACCTTGATCCATGTTTTTGGACTGTGGGAGGAAACCGGAGAACCCGGAGGAAACCCACGCGGACACATGGAGAGAACATGGAAACTCCACCCAGATTGGGATTGGAACCGGGAATCCCCAGCACTGAGAGGAGAACATGCTAAACCACTAAGCCACCATGCCGCCCTAGAAGTCACATACTATCCGTCCATCTATTATGTTCCGCTTTATCCTCAACTAGGGTCGCGGGGGGGTTGGGTGGTTCCCCATGACCACCTATGGGAGAACGTTTCAGGCTCTGGGCAGATACACCCAGGACAGGACACCAATCTATCACTGGGCACACACAGACACACTCTATATGGGGCAATTTGGAGCATTCAATTCACCTTGATCCATGTTTTGGGACTATGGGAGGAAACCGGAGAACCCAGAGGAAACCCACACGGACACGGGGAGAACATGGAAACTCCACCCACTCCTTCCGCTTTATCCTCTACTAGGGTTGCGGGGGGAGTTGAACCTAAACACACTTCATTGTGAGATGGCCACGCCCATAGGGGGCAGCATTGTTATTTAAACACCACATATAATAGTCTATTGGTGATAACATTAACATATCCGAACCCTGTAATCGACACTACTGTGTATTGCTGTTCCTCAGAATTGATGTTTGTAGCTGAGCCCATGCTCTGGGGTGTTACATGTCTGAATGGGGTGGTGGCTGCTCACCTTCCACTGCAGGCTGAGGCTGTTCTTGGTGCTGTTGATTTTGCGAGGTGGGCTGGGGGCATCAGGCTCACAGCTCAAAGTCGTAAAACTCACAGCTTCGGAGGGGTTGCCCTGTAAACTGTTGCGCATGGCCTGGACCCTGCAGGGGGCAAAGGAAGGGGAGGCAAATTCACTTCTGCTGAAGTACGTCACCGTCTTAATAAACGCAGGGGTAATGAGGAAAACGATGCAAACCTGACATGGTAGTCTGTGGCTGGTCTTAAGTTCTCGATGGATGCACTTAGGTCCTTACCACTGAGCAAAGAGGAGATAAAGACATTTTATATATATATATATATATATATATATATATATGCATGATGTCATGATAGGGTCATACTGATTTTATTAAATAGTTATAAACACCTTACAATAAAAAAATCAAGGTTTGCGTCGTAAATGTGTTTGTTTTGTGTTTGTAAACGTAATCTAGTCCGGTTTTTGAAGTGAACGTTGCTCAGTAACGGGATGTCAGTTTTTCTACCAATTAAATAAATGCCACCCAGTGGCCATTCTGATTATTAGTTTCATTCATCTTCCGCTTTGTTCTCTATTAGGGTCGCCCAACCAGGGGAGAACGTTTCGGGTGCTGGGCAGATACACCCAGGACAGGACGCCAATCACACTCACTCAATCGCACACTCACTCACACAGACACACTCTATATGGGGCAATTTGGAGACTCAATTGACATGTTTTTGGACTGTGGGAGGAAACCGGTGAACCTGGAGGAAACCCACATGGACACAGGGAGAACATGTAAACTCCACCCAGATGGGGATTTGAACCGGGAATCCCTAGTGCTGAGAGGAGAACATGCCAACCACTAAGCCACCGTGCCGCCTATTAGTTTCATAGTATGTGATATTTCATGTGAAGTAGCAGTAGATTGTTATGTTCACTCCACATTCTGACACACCACATATAACACAGTGGTGTTTGAGGGGTTCTAAAGGTCTAATGGTCAGAACATACAGTACATACTGTGTACGTCCCCTTTACTCTGTTCTAATGGTCAGAACCCCAATAGTACCACCACAGAGCAGGGGTTATTTGGTGGGGGCATTAGTCCTATCTCAGCAGTGTCACTGAGGTGTTTAAATGCTGCACTAGAACATCAGTGTCACTGCAGAACCGACAATAAACAATCCACCACCCAAACTACACCTGACCAAAAGAGAACAGAGAACCAACAGGGGACGAACAGAACAAAGAACACAGATGGACTACAGTCTGGAATTGGAGAACTACAAAGTCCATCTATATGATAAGTGGAGGAGACAGAAGATGGAGCCAGAAGGGGGCGGGGTCTAACTTCTGACTGTGGTTCCATGTGGTAGGTGGAACTGATTAAATGGTGATGTGAAGGTCAGGTTCCTCATAACCTTTTAATCTGTCAGTGAGTCGCCGTAGCGCAGTGTTACCTGTAGGCAGTGCTGTATTTGCCGTCTTTGCCGCTGTACGAGACCGACACCTCGTAGCTGAAGCCGGGTTCCTCAGGGTTCTCCTCTCCCTCCTTAAGCTCCTCGTCCGCCGGTTTCCTCTGTGGAACTTTCCAGCACACACAGGCTCCTCTCGCCTGGATCTCAGAGATCTAAAAACGACAGGTTATTAAAATGAGAAAGTGATTTACAGTGCTTACACACAGTGCAGGAGTGTGTATGACACACACACACACACACACACACACAAACCTTGTATACGGCACACATGGGGAACAATCGGGGTTAGGTGCCCTATCCAAGGGCACTTCAGCCGTAGTATTTGAAGTGATTGAAACTGGTTACCTTTAGGTGGTAACCACTAACCTACCACTGCCCCAATTTAATGGTTGGGGTTATAAAACATGGTTACTATACAGAACCTCTTTAACAATGAGGGTCAAGCGCTCAATTGGAAGACATGGAGAGTGATGGTTATGGGAAGCCAAAGATTTCAAAAGATAATTCAAACCGAGATTTTTCAGTTGGAAAAGTGGCCCGAGGATGAATGGGCAGCACGGAAGAATTTGAACCTCGCACCGCGAACCAGGGAGTAGAGGCAACGACTGGATTTGACCACTGGGTGGCCCTGAGTTGACTTATTTAAACTGCGTCGCGCAGAAGAGAAAACCACGGCAAAGTTTTTTTATATAGAATAGTTGGATAATTAGGGCACATTAAAGGTCAACTTTTCTGTTTTTTTTGTATATATATATATATATATATAAAAACAGAAATGTATATATGTATATACACACACACATACATACACACATTATATATATATATATACACAGCGGCACGGTGGCTTAGTGGTTTAGCACGTTCGCCTCTCAGCACTAGAGATTCCCGGTTCGAATCCCCATCTGGGTGGAGTGTCCATGTTCTCCCTGTGTCCGCGTGGGTTTCCTCCGGGTTCTCCGGTTTCCTCCCACAGTCCAAAAACATGCATCAAGTCAATTGAATTCTCCAAATTGCCCCATATAGAGTGTGTGTGTGAGTGAGTGTGTGCATCCTGTCCTGGGTGTATCTGCCCAGCGCCCGAGACGTTCTCCCCTGGATGGGCATGGGGAACCCCACCACGACCCTAATAGAGGATAAAGCGGAAGATAATGAATGAATGAATATATATACACACATATACATACATGGACACACACAAATGCATATATACACACACATAATATATATATATACATACACACACACATTTTTCTTTAAACATCAGTTTAAACTGAGTCATAAACTGAGTACTTAAGGTTCTATGATGATCATGTTATATTCATTATACACTGATCACAGTCGTCAGATCACTGAATAGCACCGTGCCGCCCAGTGGGTGGCGCCGAGTGTTTGGTCCATGTTCAACTAAAGACAGTTGAACGAGCCGTCGGAGAAGCACATCTCAATGAGCTCACACTACGATCCCTTACACAAAACCCTGAAGGCATGAGTCACGCAGGCTAAATAAAGGTACTAAACCTCTTCTAAAAATAAAAAGAGAATCGCAAACGTCTGATTAAAAAGAAGAGGAGAGAGAAAAAATATGTAGCTCCAGATTTAGATCACTCAGCAGCATCTATTTTTTAACTGACAGCTCCATGAGTCAGGGTTCTCCCGGTTCTATTAATAAACACGGCTAAAAATGGGTTACTAAGGCTTCATCATGTTCGGTCCTCATTTGTTTCTGGGGCTCTCGTCTGGCCCTCCTCACTTCCCCTCCGTCGGTCCAGTGGAAATAATCCATCCGGCCCGACGGGAAGGTCCTCTGGTGCTCTCGCTCCGCTGCCCACATCATTTCCTTCCACCTCTCTCGCAATACAATCCTATAAAGCTGCTGCACAAGGATTTTCTCCATCTTGTTAGGTTTCACCTTTAAGGAACCGGGGCTAATTTACTAACCTGGTCAGTCGATCTAATGAAAAAGGGCAAATGAAAAACCACCCAAGAGCCTGGGGTCAGTTACCAACTTCTACCCTGAGTAACGGCAACATACGGTATTGTAGATTACAGGATTCAAATAAGGGTGGCATGGTGGATTGGTGGTTGGCATGTTCTCCTCTCAGCACTAGGGATTCCCGGTTTGAATCCCCATCTGGGTGGAGTTTCAACGTTCTCCCCGCGTCCTCATGGGTTTCCTCCGGGTTCTCCAGTTTCCTCCCACAGTCCAAAAACATGGATCAAGGTCAATTGAATTCTCCAAATTTCCCCATATAGAGTGAGTGTGTGCCCTCTACTAGGGCCACTGGAGGGAGGGGGTTCCCCATGCCCATCCAGGGGAGAACGTCTCAGGCGCTGGGCAGATACACCCAGAACAGGGCGCCAATCTATCGCTGGGCACACACTCACTCACACAGACACACTCTATATGGGGCAATTTGGAGAATTCAATTGACTTGATCCATGTTTTTAGATTGTGGCAGGAAACTGGAGAACCCGGAGGAAACCCACGTGGACATGGGGAGAACATGGAAACTCCACCCAGATTGGGATTCGAACCTGGAATCCCTAGTGCTGAGGAGAACATGCCAACCACTAAGCCTTCATGCCACCCACATTTTCTTTGTCCATCCATCCATCATCTTCAGCTTTATCCTCTACTGGGGGGGGGGGGGGAGGTTCCCCATGTCCATCCAGGGGAGAACGTTCCGGGCGCTGGGCAGATACACCCAGGACAGGACGCCAATCTATCACTGGACACACACTCACTCACACACACACACACACACACACACTCTATATGGGGCAATTTAGAGCATTTAATTCACATTGATCCATGTTTTTGGACTGTGGGAGGAAACCGGAGAACCTGGAGGAAATCCACGCGGACACAGGGAGAACATGGAAACTCCACCCAGATGGGGATTCAAACCTGGAATCCCTAGGGCTGAGAGGAGAACATGCCAACCACTAATAAAACAGCATATTTCTATTTCAAACCCTCTACAGCTGCATCAGCACAACAAACAATAGTTAATAAAAAGCCGACGCAGGCCGGAGGAATAAACATGGAGTAATCTGACGGTTGTGGATGTAATTACTTACTGCTTTAATAATCATTTCCCATCAGCGATTACTCACATCCTCCAGGGGGAGGACTAGAGCCGATACGCGCTTCAGAAAAACGCCAGCTGAATAATCCTAATTGAGCCACACAATGTAATCACAGCCAGAGCGCTCGGGAACACACGACCGTTCAATCGGCATTCGGTGAGTCGGACTCTAAACACAAGGTGCCATTAGAAGCGGCCGCGCGGCGCTCACCGTGGGCTTGCTGATGTTGTGTAACCACTCGCGCAGAGCCTGGGTCTTCTCATTCGATTCTGTAAACAGATACAGATCACAGGTTACTGATCAGACCTGATTCATTCATTAATCCACTTCTCTGCACCTTCTGTACTCTAATGTAACTTTATATCATCTGCACATTATGTGAATATTACATATATTATGTTCACATTATGTATATATATATTGTCATGTCCACATATATATATATATATATATATATATATATATATATATATATATATATATATAATATATATATATATATATATATATATATATATATACACTCACCGGCCACTTTAGGTACACCATTCTAGTAACGGGTTGGACCCCCTTTTGCCTTCCGAACTGCCTCAATTCTTCGTGGCATAGATTCAACAAGGTGCTGGAAGCATTCCTCAGAGAGTTTGGTCCATATTGACATGATGGCATCACACAGTTGCCGCAGATTTGTCGGCTGCACATCCATGATGCGAATCTCCCGTTCCATCACATCCCAAAGACGCTCTATTGGATTGAGATCTGGTGACTGTGGAGGCCATTTGAGAACAGTGAACTCATTGTCATGTTCAAGAAACCAGTCTGAGATGATTCCAGCTTTATGACATGGCGCATTATCCTGCTGAAAGTAGCCATCAGATGTTGGGTACGTTGTGGTCATAAAGGGATGGACATGGTCAGCAACAATACTCAGGTAGGCTGTGGCGTTGCAACGATGCTCAATTGGTACCAAGGGGCCCAAAGAGTGCCAAGAAAATATTCCCCACACCATGACACCACCACCACCAGCCTGAACCGTTGATACAAGGCAGGGTGGATCCATGCTTTCATGTTGACGCCAAATTCTGACCCTACCATCCGAATGTCGCAGCAGAAATCGAGACTCATCAGACCAGGCAACGTTTTTCCAATCTTCTATTGTCCAATTTTCATGAGCTTGTGCAAATTGTAGCCTCAGTTTCCTGTTCTTAGCTGAAAGGAGTGGCACCCGGTGTGGTCTTCTGCTGCTGTAGCCCATCTGCCTCAAAGTTCGACGTACCGTGCGTTCAGAGATGCTCTTCTGCCTACCTTGGTTGTAACGGGTGGCTATTTGAGTCACTGTTGCCTTTCTATCAGCTCGAACCAGTCTGGCCATTCTCCTCTGACCTCTGGCATCAACAAGGCATTTCCGCCCACAGAACCGCCGCTCACTGGATGTTTTTTCTTTTTCAGACCGTTCTCTGTAAACCCTAGAGATGGTTGTGCGTGAAAATCCCAGTAGATCAGCAGTTTCTGAAATACTCAGACCAGCCCTTCTGGCACCAACAACCATGCCACGTTCAAAGGCACTCAAATCACCTTTCTTCCCCATACTGATGCTCGGTTTGAACTGCAGGAGATTGTCTTGACCATGTCTACATGCCTAAATGCACTGAGTTGCCGCCATGTGATTGGCTGATTAGAAATTAAGTGTTAACGAGCAGTTGGACAGGTGTACCTAATAAAGTGGCCAGTGAGTGTATATATATATATATATATATATATATATATATATATATATATATATATATATATATTTATATATATATATTGCATTTCTGGTTAGATGCTACATTTCATTGGTCCTACAGTATACTTATACTCTGTACAATGACAATAGTAGTTGAATCTAATCTAATCTAATGAATTTATTATGCCCTCCACTGAGTGTAAACTGTAATTTCCATGACAAAACACTATATCAGAGGTTATGATGGAGGCACATGTTGCCGAATCTACCACCCAAGTCTCATTCTGAACATCATACCTCTTCCAGGAGACTCCTTCCCCAATCCCGTGAACGTGGCCGCCTGGTGCTGCTCCTCGGCTCCTTTGACGAGGCCGTTCTGGAGATCTCCTCCCGCCGACGGCGGACTCCCGTGGCTCTTTTGTGGAGAGAGAGGAGGACTGTCTTTGGTAGGAAGCGCCCCCCCTCCTCCACCAGCCTGGCCCCCCTGCCGCTCCTTCAGCTTCTTCTGTAGTCGCTCGTGCACCTTGTTAGCCCTTTCGTCCCTGTGGAACGCCGTGCGGCCGTGCCCCGGGTGAGTGTCTGGAGACACTGAGAACACAGGGACCGGGTTATAGAGGTGCGACAACCGGGCATCGACAACTATACACTTCAACTTTAAAGTTTATAAACATTGAAGAACGCCTGGGGAATCAGGATCTAATTGCCCCTGGATCTCATCAGCTGCATCGAAGTGCACATACACACACATACATGCACAAGCACACACAAACAAAGACATACATGCAAGCACAAACACACATACATGTACACACAAACACATATGCACACACAAACACACACACGCATGCACAAACACACAAACACACATGCATGCACACACAAACACACACATACATGCACAAGCACAAACACACACATACATGCACACACAAACACGCATGCACAAACACACAAACACAAACACACACAAACACACACACATACATGCACAAGAAAAAACACACACATACATGCACAAGCACACACATGCACGTACAAACACACACATGCATGCACAAGCACACACATACATGCACACACAAACACACATACATGCACAAGCACACACATACATGCACACACAAACACACATACATGCACAAGCACACACATACATGCACAAGCACAAACACACACATGCACGTACAAACACACATACATGCACTAGCACACACACACACATGCCGAACAAACACACACATACATGCACAAGCACACACACACACACACACATGCACGTACAAACACACACATGCATGCACAAACACAAACAGACACATACATGCACACACAAACACACACATGCACACAAATGCACACAAACACACACATGCACACAAACACACACAAACACACACATGCATGCACAAGCACAAACACGCACAACACACACATGCATGCACAAGCACACACATGCACGCATAAACACACACATGCACGCACAAACACACACATGCACGCACAAACACACACATGCATGCACAAACACAAACACACATGCACAAATACTCACACATGCAAGCACAAACACACATGCACAAACACACACATACATGCACAAACACACACATGCATGCACAAACACAAACACACATGCACAAATACTCACACATGCAAGCACAAACACACATGCACAAACACACACATGCACGCACAAACACACACACACACAAGCACACACAGCACTCATGCACAAACAAACGCATTAACGCACGACACACACATCCACCCACAAACACGCTTGCACAAACACACACATGCACGCACAAACACGCATACACAAACACACATGCACACTCAATAAGTATTAAAGCAAACATACACGAAAGCAAGAACAAACACATGCACACAGACACACACAAACACACACGCACACACACAAGCACGCATGCACAAACACACGCATTAACCACAAACACACACATGCACGCACACAACACACACATGCACGCACAACACACACATGCACGCACAACACACACATGCACGCACAACACACACATGCACGCACAAACACACACATTAAATCGAGCTTTAGTGGGCACAAGCACGCCCACAAACACAGGAACATGGGTGTCCATTAATGCACGCACATGCACGCACAAACCACAACGAGCGCACGGTCCTCACACAAGCCAGCACACACACATGCCACTGCACAACACACACATGAAGACACGCACAAACCCACACATGTCACGCACGAAAAACACACACATGATCTGAATACTGAAGACAATGAACACTGCACAGCCGTAACACACACATGCCGCAAGAACGCAGCAACACAAACACAACGCTCAATCAGAGACTAAATCACACACTAAACAGACAAACACATGAGACCACAGAGCATCAAGCAAAAACACGCTAAATCAGACAGAGACACAAACAGAAACACACAAATAGATGAAATCAGAGACAAACATCAGCACAAGCACACACAACACTCATGCACAAACAAACGCATTAACGCACGACACACACATTCACACACAAAC